>RSEH01000001.1:0-294725 GCA_006503475.1 Stentor roeselii | reverse complement strand
TACACAAATAAGCATTGGAGCAGTGACAGATGAAGAAAGCTTGAGTTGAGCAGACTTGACATTCCATTTTATTATAATCAAAGTTCTACAATTCTAACACTTAAAATGAAGAAAAATATTAAGTAGATGGTTTTATTGGAGATAGTAGTCAGAAAGATGATTATTGCTTTCAGCAGAGTCCTGATCACTTTTCCGTTGCTGTTTAAGAACTGGTCGTCTAGGTACATGAAGTTGCTTGGAAAGGAAGGCTTTTTGTACAGAAATTTTAGATCTTTGAGGATATTCGCAAGGGCTGCTAAGGTCTTGACTAATCGATGGACACCTTTCAGGTTGTGTGTCTCGATCACTGAGATTAATTCGCATAGTTTTTCACCGGACTTCAACTTGGGAAGGGTCTCGCCTTATAGACTTGAGTAGCTGATGTTCAGACCTTTCAACCAGTCTTCTATGGCAGGAATTTTCTCTAGGTTACAGTTTTAAGGGATCTCTTGAGGATCTCGCTTTATTGTACTTGAGAGAAGGAATATCCCAAAGTATGGCCTTTGGATTGAATGTCTTTCACAGGGATACCGTCTGCAAATCTGTGAAGATTTTCGAGTAAATCAAAGATTATTGGCAAGTGGCCTGGTGAAAAGTGATTAAGAATTTATAAATAATCCATTTACACCTCAGTCGTTCCATCCCAATAAAGTCCCATGATGGATTTCTTTTTCCATCATCGGAGTCATTTTGACCTTTTCTGCTTATTTTACATTTGGATTCCTCTTCTCGTTGATTCCGATCATGACTTATTAAAGGACTGATAAAATTTTGTTCTTGAAAGAAACTCCAGGTCGAATTAACTAGAAAAAAATCAGTCTTCATATTCTGAACTATTTGAAAGATAATTGTTTGAATTACCTTGTAAGGGTTATTTAATATGGCTCCATCATTTTCTTTCTGTCTTAAATGTCAGATATTTATTACATTATTATCCCTGTGTTTCTTTACGTTTTTTTAGTGTTGCTTCAAGGGAAAGAGTTGCAATATCCTAGACTTGCCTGATAAATATGTTAAAGTATGAAAATTTCAGTCAGCATGATATAAACGTGAGAGATTTGAAATAACTAATCACACTACTAACCCTGCTCATAAATAAAAATGCTCACCAAAAGATTCGCGTACATGAGTCCGATTGGTAAGTTCTAAATAAATCTTTATCCAATGTCGACTCAAAATTTTAAACCATAGACTTAAGGTCTTCGAAGTGCAACCTGCACTAAGTTTAGAAAAGCGGCTTCTGTGATAGTCCTCAATTAAAAAAAAAGTAGTTTTTACTTTAAAACTCTTAATTTAGGGTATCTTAAAACCCTAATTTTTTTGCAGCCTACAGATTTATGAAGATCTGATCAAAAAATACTTCAGGGCTAAAATTATAAATAGTAAAAACAACTCCAAATACGAAAAATCGTTTCCAAATTTAGGAATTTCAAGATCAAAGATAATAAAAATTGACAGAGAATCGAGAGTTATTAAAGAGAATAGGAGTTTATTTACCAAGAGCGATATAATATTAGTCATTTAACTTAAGTATTTAAATTATTTACCTCAATTCTTTTTTACGATTACTACTTATAAAATATTAGTGACTTCTTCAATTAACCTACTAATAACATTGAAATATCTAAATCTACCAGTATTTGAGGGAATAAATAAATAATCAATACTCTGAACATTAAAACTATTTGCAGTTCTTTACTACTTCGATTTAGTAGTTAATTACCCCAAAAATAGCTTTTTAAAAATAAGTTTTAAATTCAAAGAGTAATTCTGCAATATTACAGCTAAAATTTTCTTAACAGTTTCATGAATGAGAGGTTTAAGTATTATTTTCAGGGAAAATAAATCAGAATTTGAGTTTTTCAATCTTAACACTTAATCTTTCTAATAATACTCTGATTATATTTACCACTCAAGAAGAAGCTTTTGTTCA
The DNA here is from genome assembly GCA_006503475.1 of Stentor roeselii. Lineage (NCBI taxonomy): Eukaryota > Ciliophora > Heterotrichea > Heterotrichida > Stentoridae > Stentor > Stentor roeselii. The sequence continues at coordinate 292,753 of RSEH01000001.1, read as the reverse complement.
TTTATAAGTATGCATTCGAAGAATAATGTATGAATAGAATCTTGCAAGTTATTTTCTATTAGATTGAAATCAGGAAAAATTTCTTGGGCTTATATTTAGGAAGTTAAACAATTATTAAAATAAAAATAGAGGGCTTTAGAAGTCAAGTGGTTGGCTTCGCCATCAGTATCAACATTGAAAGGAATTTAATTTTATAAACCATGATCAATATTGGTATTAAATCTTAAATATTTAATCTTATGAAGAATGCTTGATAGAAATAAGTTAAGATTAAAACTAACCCTTCAAAAGTACAATTGAGTTGTATCAGAAATACTTGTAGATATGAAAACTTGAAATTAGTTTTTCTTTATGCTAAGATCCTGTGTTTCAGCTATTTCATTCTTTCATTTTTAATTAATATATAGTCTATTGTATCTGGAACAAAACTGATAGAATCAAGCCTGAGGAAAATAACTTTTTGGCTAATATTTGAGATTCCTGATTAATTTTAATTTGATTTGAGCATCATTTCATATATGCATACCAAATGCAATCCTCAAGATAATCTTGGTCTAGACCTATTTTCATATTGTGATCTTGTTATCTTAGATAGCTAATCTTATCCTTTTTTGATTAATCATGCTGCTTCAAGTTTATAGCTCTGTAAGTACCTATGAAGATATTGAAGCAATCTTACCACATCAAAACAAGAAAACCTTTAAATATACTTTATAAGTTTATTCTGTGCAAAATAGAGACTCAAATAATAACTATATATTTAGTGAGAAGATAAAATTTAAGAGTGCTAAATTATCAAAAGCAAAGAGTCTAGTAATTTAAAAAAGTTTAAGTTCATTCAATTAATTTTAAACCATTCGTTTTTAGATTAATTTATTCAATTTTTATTTTTCAAAAATATATACAATAATTTTCATAATTTGAAGATTTCTAATATTTATTACTTAAGCTAACTGGGCTTGAAATCGTTTCAGTAACATCATCATCTAAAAATTTTCTGAGTTATTAAAATGGAAACGCTCTTCAGGTTTACATAACATTTTTCGAAGTAGATTTTGTAGCCATTTTAAGTTCATATTTTCCAGTTTTTGAATAAATGAATCTAAATTATTCTTTAATTCTGAGATATTTTCTAAATGAGCTAACTGGAGGACTACTAAACCCAATGAGAAAACATCGCATTTTTCGAGGTCAATTATTGGAATTTCCATTTCTTCTTCAGGAGATTTATAGTCCTTAAATGTATTGGTTGTAGATTCATACCAAACATCATCAACTTTTATTGCCGCAAAAACAAAATCGAATATTGCAAAATTAAAATATTCGTCAACTAGTAATGATTTTGAACTAATAGAACGATGGAGAATGTTATGACTTGCTAAAAAAGCATATGATTCAACTAAAGATTTAACTATGATTGCAAGCTGGGCTCCTGGAAGAGTATATTCACCTGTTGACTTAAGATTTTTCAATTCATTTATTAAATCAAAGAGATTCATACTATAGTTTTTGATAACAATTGAAAAACTATTTTCTGACTTAATTGAGCCAAAGTATTCACAAAAATTGTTTCTATTATTTCTATAATTATCTAAAAACTCATAACATTTTGCTTCTTTTTCACACACTAACTCAATTGTTTTTGCTATCTCTTGACTTATGTTTTCATTGAAAATATATTTCTTGACAAAGACCTTTCTCGTAGAATATATTGAGCTGAATAACTCGAGACTGAAATATCTATAATTTATTGTATGATATAAGTAATTTTCTGAGAGTTCTTCAATATTAATAATTTTTTTCATTTCTAACAACTTCCAAGGGTTATTGTTCTGAGTGCTCATATTTTCGAATTCTCTGGTTTTTATAATCTGGTCCAATAAAATCCTTATCTTTTGTTTTGCATCAAATTCACTTATCGAATGATACAAAAACATCAAAATCTGGTCATAATATTTTCCTTCTATACTAGTTTCTTTATTTTTGGTTTGATTAAAATATTCTTTAAGGATTATGCTTGCATCATCATTGAGATACCTCAGTTTATAATTCAATTTTACAAATTTAGCAAGGTATTTAGATAAATCTAGTGCTTTTTTAGTTATTTTATTGGAATTGAATTGTTGAATATTTCACTAACAATGATTGGTAGTTGCTGTTAGTGTTTAAACCAAAAATAGGGTAATAAAAGTAAAATAATTTCTAAGAGTAATAGTATCTTCCTGATTAAAATTCTATCTTCAATAAGAAATATTCATCCTCTTTTCAAATTGATACTCCTTTTTTGTATGAAACATCAGGTTTATGCTAATTTGAGATTGGCCTATTCAATTTTAGACCTAGCTAATACTTAATATATATTTTATCCTTAGATAAAATTTGGTTTAATAAACTGTTCAAAAATAATAAGCAAATATAAATGAAACAAGACATTAGATCCCTAAGCAATTCAAATCATGTATAAGTCTAAATGATTGAATCTAAAACACAATTTTTAAGTAAGAGCAGTATATTTTTATAAATTATGCGAAAAAACTCGCATACCCAATATTAATTTTATTCATGATTATTTGATTCACTGCTCTCAATTTAAAAAGGTAATTCTTCGCTCTTCTCATTTTTCTTAGTTAACTTCATCAAGTTTTATCTAAATTTAATCTTCCACATTTACTACACTTCCTTTTATTTCCAAAGTCATTCTTCTTCTCTTCTTGATACTTCCAAAGCATTCCATAATCTTCCAATTTGTAAGTCCTTCCTTTTTATTTTTGTCATTATCTGAATCTTTACATCACTTTCGAAATCCGCAAAAAAAAGGTTTTTTTATAGTACAGTCCAGAATAATTCTCAAGTTTCAAGATTTCTTCCTATTTTTTATCTAAGATTTTATTACTACCAATAAATTTATCATCAAACTTCCTAATAGTTACGAATTCGCATCTTATTTATTTTTTTTTAATGCATTCCTTAGATGTGTTTGCATAATTCGATACCTTCTCTTTCTTAATCCATCTTTTTCTTATAGATCTTAAATGAAATACAAACCAGAAACTCCTATCATTAAAATATCTCAACTTAATATTGTCGATACTCCAAGGATTTTCTTTCTTCTTTCGAAATCCTTTGCTCGACTAAGCGCTAAGGAGGCAGATAGCTAAAGGAATCACTAGAAAACTCATAATGTAAGATTACTTATAACTATTAATATTTTCCGAATCTTTGATTTTATATTTTAACTGAAATTCAGATAAGCATCATTATTATTATACTACTGTTGCAAGATGATAAGCATGCAATCGAAACATAGAGCCATAGAATCCAAGTTTTGAATACAAGAATCCTGAGATTATTGATAAAAATGAAAAAATACGATAGTTCCAATTGAAATCTTCTGAACTAGTGCTGAATCCCCTTCAATACAACTTCTATTTTAAAAGATGTGATAATATTAAGCACAAAAATATTCCAAATATTCTTAAATTGCACCTGTTGATGATGAGGCGAATATTGGGAGAATCTGGTAGCAACTCTCTTAAAAAAATTATAGAAGCAACCAAAATTTTATCTAGTTCAGGCAATAATAAAATTCGATTTTTTCATGTAAAAAGTCGTAGATTATAAAGACATTATAAAATCTATTATAAATAGTTGATCAACACAGAGTCTGAATTTCTATCATAAGAAAAAAATTATTTTTAATATGCCATCAATTTGAAATTTTACAAGGTTAAATTTACGATTTCCAGACATTTTTACGTCAGTATAGCATCGATTTCTATTCTATCTAACATAACTACATATTCTTAAGGGATTTACCTTAACTATTTATAAATTTCATGACATGTTAATGTTAATTGTGTTCGAGATTATTAAGTAACTTTCTTTTCAGAATTATCTCAGATATAGATAGAATACTAAGTGATTTAAAGAATGAGGTATCAATCGAAATATTATATAAACCAACTTCGAATACTCAGTATTTTTTTCAAACATATATTCTTAGATATAACTATAATTTATTACAAGGATACTAAAAATGATATAATTAAACTAAATCAACTTCTTTAATCACATGAGTTGTCGTAGATATTTTTGTGGGAGTGATGAATTCTGATTCTGTTGAGCATCTTCTTTTAAAGAACATGATAATTTTTTTAGTAGTTATAAGTGTAGAAAATCCTATATTACAGAAAATTCCTGCAATTACAACTTGAATACAGATATTTGCTAGTTCTCTGGATGTTAAAAAGTGAAAAGATAGTGATGATAAAAGAATCAATGAGTAAAAAATGCAAATCAAAATCTCAAGACAAACAATATTCCACCCTAAGAGATTCTCTTTGAACGGCCTTCTGAAAATGATATAAAATGGAATCTACATAAAAAATACAGCTAAAGCAAAACACATAACGACAATAATCTGAATTACAAAAACGTCAGCAAAAAAAATGATAAAACAAAGTGAAAACCTTCTAAGTACAAAAACTACATAAAACAACACATCATCTATACCTCTGCAATTGAACTCTTCAAAAAAAGGACGAAACTTTGATTTTATTTCTTCAAAACGAGTATTTCTAATCTGAAAAATGCTTCTCAGTAAAACTATGAAGCAAAAGCCGTTCACGATCTAAATAAGCCTTACAATAGATACAATACAAAGGAAAAAATCAAATCCACTGTACAAATCATTGATTTGTCTTTCAATTATCCCTAATACAGAAGCAATCATAACTTCTAAACAAGATTGTATCCACAATCTAACAAAAGCACTGTAAATCAAAAATTCTTCTAGCTTCAATTTCAATTTTAAAGCATTTTGATGTCTTATAAAAGAAATAGCTATTTTGAAAAGTAAAAGAATAAAAAAAAGAGAAAAAGCTAAGTAATACATTCCAGCATTCAAAAGCAAAAGATGAGTCTCAATTCCAAAGTCTTTAAATTTCTTTCCAAGTTTCCTTCCAGAAGATTCAGGCACAATCAGTTCAAACAAGTTTGGAATAATTGAAGAAGGTCTTAAAGCATTCAAAAAAGCAACCATCAAAGGATCAAATTCTTTATTGAACAAAATGACATATGAAAATATCTCAACTGCGTTGAGAAAAGTAAAAAAACTACTGAAATCTCCTGAAATGAGACTCAGTCCAAAAACACTAACGAGAGTTGACCGAGCCATCGATTCAGTGGAAGACTTCATCTCTTCTATTTCTTGAACACTTGAGTCTTTTGAACCATCAGGAAGGTTAAAAGAGTAGTTTAGTGGGTAAAGGATTGAATCTTTAGCAGAATGAAGTTCTTGAATAAAAATAAGAGAGCAAGTCCCAGCGAGATCTTTATCATCTGAGGCTATTATTTCAAGTAAATAAAGAGAAGAAGTTATTTTTACTTTTTTGAACTCAAGAGTTTTCAAATGCTTGACTATCATAAAGTCCTCATTCCTTAAATCATTCATTAATATTTCACTGAAACCTAAGTTGAATTTTCTTCCATCTGAAACCTGAATAAACGCAGTAAATCTTTTTCTTATGCATTCATTTCCAATTTCAATGAAACTTTCAGCACATTCACACTGTTTGTTTAAACTGAGTAAACTATTTTCTCTGCAAGTTAAACAAGTTAATTCTTCAGAGCAACTTTTGCACAGACTTCTACACAACTGGCAAGATTTATCCTGGGCCTTATAAAACTCTTCAGTACTGCATTCATTGCACTCCCCATCAACCAGTTCATATCCATTCGAGCATTCTAAACAAGAAAACTTTTCAAATGATTTGCATTTGATGCATCCTTGACCAGCACACAAACTACAGTTCTTTGAGTTTCTACAACCTGAAGTACATTCATTTGAACAATTTGAACAGTTAGAATTATCTTCTTGATATTCATTAATATTGCAGATTGACAGACAGTCATTTTTCGGGTCACAAACGTAGCAAGAATTACATTTTTCAGTAACTAAATCATTAATCGCTGGTTTAGACTTAAACAAGGAAAGGGAAAAAAGAAAACCATGGAAGTAGGAGTTTGAAAATAGTGAATATCCTATTAAAAGTGAAGAATTGAAAGAGTCTTTAAATGCTGCTTTAGATGATACTACTCTTGATGAAGTTATTTTGTTAAGAGTCAGTGAAAAAGTAAAAAAATCTTTAAATTCCGTGCAAGCCAGCAAGTGATTCCAGTTTTTGTTGTATGCTTGCAATGAACTTTCGAACTTCTCAGAGAATGAAAGCGAAATATTAAAAATTGGAAGACTTAATTCGAAGTACACTTGAAATGATTGATTTAATATTGAATACTCAAAAAGAGGGGAGTCTGAATATAGGTTGAACCAGCATGAAACACAAAATGATGGACTAAAAATAATCATTTTTTCATTGTTTATCAGTCTTAGACCTGAGTTTTCACCTGTGAAGTAAACTCCTCGGTCTACAGTGGGTAATAACGTATTAAAATCATTACTTCTGATTGTTAAAGAATTAATTTTATCTGAATATTCGTGATCAAAACTTTTAAATTCAAATTTTGCAACAACTTTTTCTGCTGATGATTCGATGCAAAATTGAGAGTTTTCCTTGAAACCTAGAGGGCATCTAGGATAGCACATCTTTAATAAATACCAAAGTTTATCTTTGCAAGTATTGCATTCGAAATATTGTGAACCATTACATGTTTTACAAGAAGTGTGACAAGGGATGCACTGATTTTCTTCTAAGATGTAACCGAAAGAATTTCTGCATGTTAAACAATCTTTTTGAGATGGACCTGAACATGTTTCACAATCTTGAAAGCAAGGTAAGCAAGAATCACCATTTCCATACATTCCATTCTGGCATACACATGAATCATTATTGATATGTAAATTTTTCGGCATGCACGAAAGTGTGCAATTATTCCAAATATATTCAGCCTTACATTGACAAAGTGAATCAATATACTCAGCATTTTCAATGCATTCAATGCACCCAAGATAAAAATTTGAACATTTTAAGCATAATCTATCTTGACACAAATTACAATCTTCAGCCCTTCTGCACCCATGGCACTCACTCTTGCATTGAACACATTTTTCCTGATCTAAAAACTTGTTGATTTCACAGTTCCAGGTACAGTTTTCTGCTGAACTTTTAGTGCATATCTGAAACTGGTTATCAAAAATGGTCCTAAATTCATAATAGATGCTAAAAGACCAAAGAAACCCTGTAAATGTTTTTGTAAGATTTCCAAGGTAAAAAGGAGATAAATTATCCATGAATTGTTTTGAAGCAATACTGACTTGATCCACTTTAGTATCAATTAACAATAATCCAGAAAAATCTTGAATCAGGTTAGTAGCCATTGCAAACAAGATATGCACCCAAGTATTTAAAGGAATTCCAGCAAAATTAATTATCCCCACACTAGAAATAATAATTTCCGTAGAACTTCCAGCAGAAAACCCGATATTTTTTTTGAAGAAAATAGTTCCAAAAGATTCTAGTTTAACCCAGAACTCAAAAGTCAGGTTATATTCAAAATTCAAAGGCGAGCTTGTTAGGTACTTACCTGGAGTAAAGTAAAACCCTCTTCTCATCGCTGGCCAAGGATCGGACTCATCAAGAGCTGGATAAAAACTCGAATTTGAACCTGCTGAGAATTGAACTTTGGAAACAGAATCAATTACTGAGTTGTTGATAGTATCTAATGAAAGACTGATGAAAGGACCTGTTGGAGCAGTGCACTTTGAGTTATTGATTGTAAATCCTAAAGGGCAACCTTGTATACATGTATTCCCGTAAAGAAAGTATCCAGCTTTACAACTAAGACATGAGGCAGGACCTGACATGTAACAAGTCAAGCAAGGCTCCTGGCAACACTTTCCATCACTGCTTAAAAAGAATCCGTTCAGGCAAGGATTTGATTGAGAAACTGAACATTCAGAGGTAAATGATGAGCATGTTTCACATTGAATATTTGAACAAAGATTGCATGATCCGAAAGTACTACAGTTAGAACATGGCGAGTCACAGTTAAAACATTTTTTAAATACTGGGTCATAATATTGTGTCCCTGAGCAATTCCATAAACAATCAGAGCCAAATTCTAATCCACAAATATTTGAAACAGAGGAAAGATCGTCAATCGCTGTCTGCCAAATAGTCAATCTATAAATGCACCCCTTCCAAAAAGAAGGTGTAGTGCTTTCCCATCGACCTACATCTAAACGACCATCCCCTTTATTCGATCCTGCAAAAGAAAATCCATCTATTGTAAAAGTTTCGAAAAGTTGAAGGTTCAGGTACCATTTAAGTTCAGAAGTAATTCCTATCTGATTCATTGAAACATGAAAAAAAATCCACTTTGACTGATAATCAATCATATTTTTATTGTGAGCTTGGTAAAAGTAATTTGTTGATCTGAAGGTAATTTTGAAATTGTAATCCCCTCTTAAGTTAACTTGATTTCCATCTAATATCATAGAGGGTAGTTCAGATCGAGACCATATCGCTATTGTAAACTTATAGTTGAAATCAAAACGATTTTTTATTTTTAAAAAATGTTTTCTGTTAAAGAATAGCCCTCGGTACTTCACAGGCCAGGGGTCATCATCGTCTGGATCGTTAAAAGGTGCATATGTTGATTCATTAAAGCCGCTTTGAAAGATCCCTCCATAATACTGGCCTATTTCATAAAATTTTGCATCAATCACAGGAATTTCCAGGTTAGTTTCATTTAAAAAAGTAGGACTTATTACACAAAAACCTTCAATATTGGAATAATTTTTACTACAGCTTGAGCAGTTTAATATACTTCCAATTAAGCATTCGTATCTCAAACCACAAAAAGGAGATGTTCCTAAAGAGCATAAAGTACAATCTTTTGGAAGAAACCCAGTTCCATTTTTGCAATGTACTGAAGAGAATAAATTGCAATTGAAATTATTAATGCACCAAGGCCAAGTACATGATGGAAAATTACAGTAAGCTTGATTAGTTGTAGCTTGTCCCTCTGATCTTATAATAATAGGTATAAATTTTCTAAAGGTCGATTTTTCTGAGTTTTCTGCTGAAAGCCAAGAAATCATGCCTTTAAAAGAAGAGTTTCTATCTCCTATCAAATATTTCAAGTTAGGAATTTGACACCTGAACTCAGCTCCTTGTATCAAATACGTCTGTACTTTCGATGTAGTAACATTAGTAATTTTTATTGTGAGTAAGTCTGCTGATTGAACCGAGCTAAATTGGAGATTCATCCAATTAGAATTATCTATTGAAATAGAAGTATTATAGTAAATTTGACTGGAATTCTTCGTCAAAAGCCATTTAACATATAAATTCTTATCAAGCCAAATTGAAAATATTTCAATCGATTCATTCATTATTCTGAAAACTTTTCCAGTAGTTGTATTTAATTTCGTTATTAAGTATACTGAAAAGTCTGGAGCAGGTATCCATGAAGTTTTTGACTCGAGAAAACTGGTCTCGGCAAAGTAAAACCCAGTTTGAAGAGTCGGGATTGGAGTCTTTCGTGAAGGGTCATTAAAGGAGGAGTTGTCTGGATGTGAAAAGTTTCCGATAGAATTAGCTTTGAAGACTGAGTAATTAAGAAAATCGAGAGCGAATAAAAGTTTTGAATCTGATTCTTGACATCTTGATGAAGTTACGTCTAGAGTAAAGCCTGTAGGACAGATGTCTAAGCAGGAGATTGACCTGTAGAGGTACTTATCTAAACAAGAATTGCAATCAGAAGTTTTACAATATAAGTTCGCTCTCTGACATTTAAAGAGGAGAATGACCCACATTAACATTTTATATGCAAATTTTAAGAATTCGATATTTATACAATGTTTTAAATGAGAAATATTAATATTTGAGATTGTTGGCAGGATTTTAAGTGAGGAAAACTGGAGGAAGCTTTTAAAGTATGCTTAAATCTTTATATTAGAAAAATAATTCTATCCTAATTTGGAATATATAAATTTCTTATATATATTTGCGAATATGAATTAATTATACCTACTTTAAAGTAGTTTTTGAATCATCATAAGCAGAGGTTGTTTTAATGAAATATATTTAAAGTAGAAGTGATTTCAAATTTGAGTATTATTTACATTCATTTCATTAAAGTTATTATACTTGATAATTTTTCTCTTTATAATAAAGAAATTACGAATTCATCACTAACCAAACCTAATGACAAATTATTAATAATGATTATCTAGTAGAAATCATTTTGATTTTTTCAATTGAGTTCATTCAGAAATTTATTAAAAATATAAATACTTAATCTATTAAGCTAATTGCCTGATATTTGCATTCCGGATAACGACTTAACCATTGAATTGACTCTTGTTTCTTGATATCCTTTGTTTTGTATTTTTTCTTCTTGCTATCCAGTTTCCATATATTTACTTCATTGACTGATACGCGCTTCAATTATTAATACCTTAAATAAGTTTTACAATCTTCTTTGAATTTTACATGCTTTAATATAATTTACTATCTTGATGCACATTACATTTTCGTAGTAAATTATTTTTCACTTCAATGTTGGTTACAAATATTTATATAGTTTGATTCTTCAATAAAGCCTACTCGCTATTTGTGATTTACTGTCTTTGATATAAAGTACCCTCTTCATAATTGTTACTGTCTTCATTAAAATTACTGTCTCAATCTAAATTACAGTCTTGATAGAATTTACCTGAGTGCTGAATACATCTGAATAAATATTTCCCATCGTAAGACCACAGAAATTTATAGTTGTTCTCTAAATGAATATTTATAAAGGGCCAAGTTGATTTAACATATAAAATCTGCTCTTCGACTGCCTTCTCGTTGAATTCTGTATTTTTCTTACCTTGACTTTGCTGTCTTTTCTCTTTTTCATCAATCGATTCCATAATTTTCCTAAGATTATTCATATCATTCAGAATAATTTTTCTATCTTTAAGTTGATTAAAGGAACGATCAAAACTCATCTTTCGTTTTACATTTACATTAATCACTGTTTCATACTGCTGATAAAGATTTTCAAAATCCTCTTGATTTAATATGATGATTTGGTTGCTTTTATCAAGTTGCCATTTCAGGCTTTCAATTTCGTTTTGTGCCTCGAATAACTTTCGAGTCGTCTCACTGAGTTCCTTATTCGAGTTCTCTAATTCAGTGCTTTTTGCTAATAAAGTCTGTTTTGTCTCATTCAAATTGTCGGTCACCTTATAAAGTATTCTAGACATTTCCTTAATTTTCCTGTGAGAGGATTTCAAATAGTCTTGAGAGATGCATGAGGCTTCACTGATTAAAAAATTTATTCTTTCTTTGTGAAATGTAAGAGGTCTGAACTCAGAGATGCTTTCAATGTCTTTGTTATCATCTTTCAGCGATTTTATTGCTTGTTTGCAAGAGTTTTTCAAGGCTTTGATGATTGACTCTGTGTCTTGTGACATCTGTAAAATGCAGCTTTCCATTAGTGAGTTTAATGATTCTCTTAAGATCAACTTGGATTCTATTGAATTTAAATATCTTGGAAGGTGGCCTAAGTCTGGATTATAATGATCTTGTGAATGGTTTTGACAGAAGTAAATCATGGGATTATGAGATTCGCAAACGCTCACGATTTTACCTGAACAGTTTAAGACTTGACAAGACATTTTTATAAACCTTTGAAAATTTAACTTTACACTAAAGGTAATAAGAGTAAGATTTAAATTATTTTTTAGATTATCGTAAGTAAATATAAAGAAGTGGAATTTATTTTTAAGTAAATTGAAAATATATAAAAATATGTTATGAAGGAATCAATTTGTTTTTATAATTGGTGATTGAGTTTTACAAGAAAATTATTATCATTTAAAGTATTTTAGAGATGGTTCATTGTTAATAAGTAGTTTATTCATAAACTGATATGTACTTGTGAGCGTAATTACAATTATATCACTTTTCTCAACAATATTAAGAAAATTATCAAGATTAAACAGTTGGTATATTTCGATATTCAAGAATGATAGCCCTCAAGTAAGCTTTATTTTTAATAAATAAAGATTTTATCAAAACTATTAGAACTAAAAGTATTCTAATTAAGTAATAAATTAAAGAAATATATCACAAAATCTTTAAATATTCAAAAATTGTTTTATAATTAGTATATTTTATGTTAATAAAAGTATTCTTTACTGTCATTTAAAGCAATTTAGTAGTTGAAGAATAAAACTTTCATTAAGCTCAAATAATTTATTATGGATTTATTCTAAATGACTTAGCGCTCATTCTAGGTAATCGATGCTTTAAGTATATTCCTAATCAACTTCTAATAATTAAAATAGTAAATCATAGTTTTATATATCAATCTGATTGTTTATCTTGAAAATATATAAATTTTCAGATTTACTTCTGAGAAATTTTTTACTTTGAGATGCTTATTTGGGTTGATTTATGAATGGACTAGGTATAATTCTTTCATTAACTGATCTTACTTCATAAAATTCTCTTTTCTAAACTTAAAGAATTTTAGAAGCTGACATGCCTGACCAGAAATTGATCGTTTTAGCTTCAAACGTTCTTGAAAGAATCACAAAGAGGTATATCAATGATCTTTTGCAAATAAAGCCTTAAAAAATGGATTAACAACAATCAAGTGGCCGGGCGAAGCCTGCCTACATCTTCAAATCGAAGTAAAAGCTGTACTCAGAATCCAGCTTTATCTCCTTGGCAATCAAATCAACTATTTATACTAATCAAAGCGAAATAATTAAATATAACTAATCTAATATTTTCAATATACCGATCTGAAAATTTCCTATATTTCTGACCGATGTTCAAATTTGACAAGCGATAACAATGGCTGGTCTAAATTCAGCAGCCACCTCATTTATCACTCTCCAGAAATCGATCCTGAAGACTTTTCAGTTTTCACAAGCCTGACTTTCAGTCTTAATAGGAACATTTCCAATGATTTCGCCTTAGCAGCTCACGTGAACAGACAAGAAATCCCGAAATCATCTGATCTAAGCGAAAACTTTATCATAGGTTTATACTTCTACAACTTTATATTTTCACTGAGCAGCAAGCTTTTATCCATCAACAAAGTTGATACTTGTTTGTAAACATTTAAAGGCGATAGGGTTGGAAAAAAGGAAAGTCATTAATAAGGATGGTTAATAATTATGGCTTGGATCGGCCTTCTTGCTTTGGCTGCTGCCCAAGTGACTGTCGCTGTTACTTGTGAGGAGGCGCTTGAAGGCTTTGTGAGAGATGACTTGATGAGTAGAATTTTTAGCCACAAGCAGACAGGGGAAGGGCTTGATTACTTGGGCGGGTACCCTGAATGCTTTAATACTAATGGAACTTATGTCACGGTGTTTTGGATGAATAATAATGTTCCTACGGTTAGCTATGGCTTTTGTCTTCCTAATTATTGTGAACTCGATGAGGCTCAAAAGATAATGGAAAGTTTATCTTCAAGATATGATTTGTCAGGCCAAATCAAATCAACGAAAATATCAGTAAAACAAATCGACCTATCAAAAACAAAGCAAAAACCAGAAATCGCCAACTTTTTTATCATAAGTTTTATAATCCTGGTAATTTTAGAGGTTCTAGGATCCTTTTACTCTCTTTTTTACAAAAAAGATGATTTTTTAAGTTGCTTTTCTCTTATCATCAATTTCAAAAACCTATTCAGCGGATCTAAATCTTCAGACAATCTGAGAATAATCGACGGAATCAGGTCTTTAGCTTCAATGTCGATAATTCTGCTGCACTCGTTTTTCTTCGAAATCTTTTTCGCAGTATCGAACCGTCTGGAGTACAACAAATCATTCACTTCCTTGTATTGCACTTTCATGATATCACTTTGTCATGCGATTGACGTGTTTTTCCTCCTTTCAGGGTTTTTGATGAGCTTTTTGACAATAAAAGAACTTCAAAATAAAGGAAATCACTTTAGTTGGACCAAGTTTATGGTAAGAAGAGTTATTCGTTATTTGCCTGTGCTTTACTTCTTGGTAGGGATTGAAAGAAGTACTTATGGAGCGAATCCTACATCAGCTCAGTTAATCATTTCGCATGTTGTCAATGTTGAACCAGAAAGTCCTTGGTGGTCTGCCTTGTTCCTGATACACAATTTGATACCAGTTGATGGGTCTCTTTACTTAGCCTGGTCATGGACAACATCAGTTGACTTTCAGTTCTACCTAGCAAGCTGTATAGTCTTATATGCTTATCAAAAGAATAAAACCTGGGGATACACCCTCTCTGCATTTTATGTGATCTTCAGCATTATCTATACAACTTACTTAAGTTTCATTTATCAGCTAAGTCCTTCTCCACTAGATTCAATGCTAGACTTTAAACAAAGCAACTTGGTCTACATCAAACCAATTCCAAGAATTCCAGCTTTTTTGATTGGACTCGTTTTAGGACTTGTTTATTTAAAAGCCACTCAAAAGAAAGGCCAAGTAAGTGTCGCGTATGTCGTGAAAGACTCTTGGGGAGAAAAATTTGAAAGCTTTTTGATCACATTGGTGAAAAATGATCAAATTCGAAAAGTTTTTTACTTGGTTGGACTCGTTTTCTTGACTTTTTCAGTTTTTGGGCCACATTATTTGGTTGTTTTCGGAGAAAAAAGCTTGGGAGTCTTTACCAAAGCTGTTTGGGTTGCTGTGAAAAGACTGATATTCACTTTAGGGTTTAGCTTTTTTGCTTTTCCTTTATTGTTTGGCTATTTGGGTGTTGTTGGAGAGTTTTTGAAGATGAAAATTTTTAGCTTTTTAGGAAAAATTTCTTATACTGTGTATTTGGTTCATCCTCTGGTATTTGTTGGGATGTTTATGACTGGGAATGACATGCATAGGGCTGACTGGCAAAGTCTTCAGAGGCACTTTGGGGGTCTTTTTGGGATGTCTGTCGTGGTTTCTTCTATTGTGCAAGTTCTTGTTGAGAGTCCTTTTTTGAATCTTGCTCAGAAGTACTTAAGACGTTAGTTAAGTTATTTTAGTTGATTGGTTGATAGTTATTGCTTTCTATATCAAGAGAGTCGTTTTTTGAATCTTACTCAGAAGTACTTAAGACGTTAGTTAGGTTATTTTAGTTGATTAGTCAATATTCATTCAAATCTATATAAACTGAACATACAAATTTCGAATCGAATGAAAAGAAGCTAATCAATTCTATTGAAAATGGTTAGATTAAAAAAACTTTAACTCTCGAGTTAAATACAAGGACTAGATTACTTAAAAGATTATCTTGAACGTCTTTCAACCAATTAAACCAACGCAACTTTATTCTTTCCTTCATTTTATACCCAGCCAGCTAAGGTTCTGCCTTGCTGTTGAATGCGACTCAGCTGAGCATAAAGAAATAATAAAAATCTTATCATTCAAATATGATATATAAGAGCATTCCAATTAACAAGACTGTCTCTAAACTTGATTGATTTGACTAAAACTAAGCCAAAGCTGCAAACTTATTCCTGATGAGGGTCCTGATAATGCTAATTTTAGGAGTTCTGGGAATGCAATACTTTTTGTGATACAAAAGCACTATTAAATAAAATCAATTTCTCAAACCTATACAGCAAGGCAAATTAGACCGAAAAATTTGAAATTCTTTACAGATTGATATCGCTAGCCTTAATCAAATCATCTTTTTCACGCCTTCCTTCTTCTTCAAGCAGTTCTTGGATTGTCAAGATTAAATGAGTATAGCAAATGATTCAAGCTATTATATCTTTTATTATTTCTTTTACCATCAGTAAACATTTTTTCCTTCTGTCAGGGTTTTGATAAATTTTCTTTCGTTGAAGGAGCTGCACAGGAAGCAGAGTTACTTTTTACAAGACCAGCCATTCAGTGCACTCAGTGTTTTATGATTTAGATTACCTATGACCTAACAAATCATAGTAAAATTATCTAAGAATTTATTCATCATGAAGCAAAGATTTCGAATATAGTATGAATTAAATTGAAAACTTATAAATATACCTTTCTTCAAACATTCATATTGGATTGATTCTAATCTCAATTTCTAAAAGAAATTTAGCATATTGCTAAAATATAGACATTTATATAATAATGAGCTTAGAGTATAATTTTTCAAAGCTGAAGAGATATCTAGAGCAACTATAACAATAATTTTTTTTTTTAAATTATTTTCTATTATAATAAATCTTTTATCAACTAAAAAATCGAGATTCAAATATGAAAATGTGGGTTGAAGAGTCATTAAATATTGAAAATATTGAAAATATCGAAGTATTACTAGATAAACTTAAACTTGGAAATATTCAGCAAGACGAAAAATTAACTAAATATATCATGATCTCTTATATATTTCATGTGGAGTGGTTAGATAAACTTGATCAAAGACATCATAAAAATATTATAGAAATTTTTTGCAGCTTACAGCAAATGAAAAGTATAAACAAATTTGAGATAATAGAAAGAGTATCAAATAGTAGCCTTAATAGGGCTTTTAGGACACCTTATAATATAACTGATATAGTAAATGAATACAAACTCCTAAATTTATTTGAGATAGTTGGTTGCAAAATGAATACATGTTTAATTTCACTAGAAAAACTCTTTACTGATATTGTTAAGTCCAATTTAGATGATACTAGTGGGTTTATTCAAGTAATTGAACAATTTTGCAGTGCTTACTCTTCAGGTAATGTTGTTGATGCTGATATAAACCTGCTAGAAATAGCTTACAAAAATATTAAAGATATATTATTTGATGAGGAGTTTAGAATTTTTGGTGATATATTGACAAAATACAAAATTAATGAATCTTTTATTATGGAATCGAAAGAAAATACTAGCAACTCCTTGACCATGATGAGCACGAATTTGAGATATTACAATTCATCACTAATTGATTATATTGAAGAGTTAAATATCTACAATAAATCAGTAATTTATTATAGAGATTTTAATGAAGATTTAAAAATCGAAATTAGCGAGGGCTATTTACAAGGAAACCACGTAGCCGTAAAAAAAATATATACTAAAAAAAAAGAGTTACTTGGCTGTTATGTCTCAGAATGTGAAATTTTAAAAACTCTTTCAAAAACTGATAATGAAGCTTTTATTAAATACTATGGATGGTATTTTAAAGATGAATAAATAGGTCAAATAAAATATAGTATTTTTAGTATAGTGATGGAATATTTGTGTATCAGACTAGATAAATATATTTGGAATGAGAATCGGGATATTTATTTAAAATCGATTTATTATCAGGTTTTAGATGGTTTTGTAATGTTGACACAGTTGAACCTTCTGCATAATGATATTCAACCAGGAAAATTATTGATAATAAACGAATTTGCGGCAAAAATTATTGATTTTAAAAATTCAATCATAGTAAATGACGAGACTAGTTTTGAATCGTCTAAAGGGGCCATGAAATATCTTGCTCCTGAAAGATATAAAGCTTTTAGAAATGGTGAAAAAAAAATATATGAGAATTGGTGATAAGTCTGATGTTTTCAGTCTAGGACTAACACTTTTATACCTTGCTACAGGTTTAAATATAGATTTTTTTAATGACGAATCTAGATTGATTGAAGTTATTGATACTATTAGTCTTGATTGGCTAAAACCAATTTTAAGATCAATGCTCCAGTTTAATGTTGAGGAGAGACCTTCGTTTTTAGAGCTTTCCATACTTTACCCAAAAGTGGATATGAATCGAACGATAATTCTAGAATAATAGTAAAGTTTTGTTTATCTCATATAAATAAACATATTGATTCATAATTCAAGTAAACATAAATCAACTCTATATTAATCAAATTCCTAAATCTATCAAAATCAAATCCCTAATTCCTCTCTAAACTAAATCTAAAACCTTAAAAAACCTCTCCATCAATTCACTAATACCTCCTTCAAATTTTCCAACCCTTCCCTAAATCTCAAAAAATTCTATAAAATGTCTACAATTGAAAGATTCAGTTCAGAAATTCTACTCCCAGACCTTCTTCCCCAAAAAGCATCATTTCCAACAGGTATAAAAGAGTACATCGGAAACGACTCAAGCCACACTCTTTCCAACATCGGTGAAGCGATCCGAACTCTAGGAGACCAAAACAACAAATCTCTCATCAACTACCTGAACATCAGCTACATCCTTCTCCTCGAAAAAGAAAAATACTTAAACAACGAGTACCACGCTTACTACATTTACCTAATCAAACAACTCTCTAAAATCGGTCCTCTTGACAAGTCCATTTTAATCCTGCAAACAGCGAATGCGAGCGTATCGCGAGCAACGAACCCTCCGATAACCCTTGACAACTTAATTCTCGAGTTCAATTTTTTAAAGCTGCTGAAAACTGAAGGCTTCGACGTTGGAGACCAGTTAGGTTCAATTGAAGCCTTGACAAAGACTAAAATTTTTTCATCTTTAAGCAGTTTAGAAGACATTGAAGCTTCACTTGTGAAACTTGAAAAAGCTCATCGAAGTGGAATGTCTTTAATGACCACGAAAAAAACTCTTTTGACGATCATTGCCACATTTTTCGAGCCTATTCCGCAGAACAAGTTGATGAACTTTAAAAATCGATTGATTAGTATTGAGACTCCTTATAATAATGAACTGGAAGTCGCTGATGCGGTGGTTGAAGAGAGTTTTAAAGAGGAAGGACTTACGAAATTGAGGGTGGTTCATATGAACAATGAAAGTGATCCGAAGATTAGTGTCTGGGAATGCACTCGATATGGAATCTCTGGAAGAGTTGCTTTGAAGGAAATGACCAGCTTTGACCTTGCAAAAATCGAATCTTTTAAAAAAGAAGCTGAAATTTTAGAGAGACTTTCAAAGACGGGTCATCAGTTCTTTGTTAAATATTATGGAAGCTCTTTTAAACAAGAGAAGGAAGGAAATAGAGTGAAACATGTTCTTAGAATGGAAATGGAGTTTGTTGAAACTTCTCTTAATAAACATAGAGAAGACCGTAGGGCTAGTAGCACTGCTTACAGTGAATTAGAAATTGCTAATATTTTCATGCAGATTCTCACAGGATTCAATACAATGAATCAGATGAAAATCCTTCATAATGATATCAAGCCTAGCAACTTATTGATCACTGATGATTTAATCGTTAAAGTCATTGATTTCAATATTTCTAGAGAACTTAGAAATACTACTATCATGGAAACTACTGTCGCTGGGACTATTCAGTTTATGGCTCCTGAAGTCAGGGAAGCCTATGACCAAAAAACGAAACTTGCGGTGAGAAGTGACAAGTCAGATATCTTCAGTCTTGGACTCACACTTTTGTTTTTAGTTGTGGATGAACCTATTGTTGACCTCAATTTGAAGAAAAATGAAAACATTCTTATTTCAATGATCAACTCGGTTAAGTTCGTTTGGTTGAGAGACTATTTGAAGAGAATGCTAAACTTTAACCAGAGCCAACGAGTATCACTTAAAGATTTAAATGTCATTCCTAGCAATGATTCCACCCAATTCAACTAGTTCAATTATTTCTATTCTTTATTTTAGGAAATAATATTAGGAAAAATTAGAAGAATTAGAATAGCTTTTGTTGATATCATCTTCAATAAAACTACGAAGTTTAATTATTCCCTTCTCTTTAACTCATTATTCTTAATAAAAAGTTCTATAAAATGTCAACAATTGAAAGTTACTATTTTCAGATGCTTCTTCCTGAACTCCTGAAAATTAAAGGCAAATTTACAACAGAAATCAAAGAGTTGATAGAAAGGCCATCAAGCCATACTCCAGACAATCTAAAAGAGGCATTATTAAGAACAAAGGATCAATTAAACTCCTACCTTACTTACTACTTATACATCAGCTACATCCTAGCTCTAGAGAATGAAGAAGCCATCAGCATAAATCATTACAAAGACTACATTCAAGCAATCAAAGAGATATCTAAAATCGAAGATTTAGATAATCATTTACTCACAATTCGAATAGGAAACTCAAGTATTTCCCGTGCAACAAATCCTCCAATAACACTAGAAAATCTAATCTTTGAGTTCAAATTTCTAACAATTTTAAAAAAGTCCAAATTAAATCTTAATCAGTACCTGGACTGCATTGAGTCTCAAGCAAAACTGAGAATATACTCTTCAATCAGTAGTGTGAATGATATTGAATCAGCTTTGATCAATTTTGAAAAAACTAATGAATGTAAAATGAATTTATTTTATGCGAAAAAAAATTTTCTATTGATTGTTGAAAATTTTGATCCTCCTATTTCACAAGCACGACTAGAAAACATAAAAAATCGGTTGAATCCAAATTTATCTTCAAATAACGAGATATCAAGTGAAAATATTAAAATTGAAGAACGGTATGAAAATAAATCAAATATATATAGTAATACTAACATTAACCCAGAGATAGATGTTTTTAAATGTAATGTTTCTGGAGAGAATAGAATAATAGCAGTAAAAAAAATATCCTCTGCACAAAGAGAAAAACTTGAACCTTTTAAAAATGAAGGAAAACTTTTAGAAAAACTTAAAAATGGAATATACTTTGCTAAATATTATAATATGTTTTATAGAGATGAAAAGAGAGATGGTATAGATAGGCATGTTTTATATATTGAAATGGAATATATTGATTATACGTTAGCTAAATTCAGGGAAGAAAATGTAGACCGACAGAGAATTCTAACAGAAAATGAAATTACACATATTTTTAAACAACTAGTGAATGGTTTTCAAATACTATACCAGGAGAATATTAACCACAGCGATATAAAACCTAGTAATTTAATGATCACTAAAGACTTACAAGTTAAAATAATAGACTTTAATATTTCAAAAGAAATAAAACAATCTAATTGTGAAACTACTGCCAAGGGAACAGAACAATTCATGTCTCCTGAAATGAGAAAATCAATAATTGATGGGAAAAAATTTAGAGGTAATCAAGAAAAATCAGATGTTTTTAGTCTCGGACTATCCATACTGTCTTTAGTAACCCAAGAAGGATTGGTTGATGTTAACCTCGAGAGTAACAAAGCATATCTTAAGGAAATCATTAATTCAATCAGATATCCATGGTTAAAACAATTCTTAAGCAAAATGCTTGAGTTTAATCCAAATAATCGAATTTCGATTAGAGAAATCAACAAAGAATTCGATTCAGATTTTACTAAACCCAATTAATAATCTATAAATGGACATACTCTACATGTTGATGCCGAAACAGGATATTCTCCTCAACAGTCTTCCTCACAACTATTCCTCAATATTAAAACAAGGTACCTGGACAGTGTCTCAAATGAAAGAAATGATTTCAAAGTTGCCGCCGTCATCTCCTCACTCATGCATTCTAATCATTTTTCTACTTAGTAAGTACTTAGAAGAAGAAGTAGTAATCGAAGATTACTACCCAGTAATCCTTTCATCTTCAAGGGCTCTAATAAATCACCCTGATTTAGAAGTAGAGTACTTAGCTGATCTCTTAATCGTCAAACAAATGGAGATCAACTCAAGACAACCTAATAACGTTCAACATCTGCTTCAAGGATGCAGGTTTCTTTTTGAACTCAATCAGATATTTAAGAATCGATACGACTTGACTGATGGGCTGAACTCGATTCATGAACAGCTTCGCAGTTGCTTATTTGAAATGATTGACAGAATCGGAATGTTTGATAGTGAAAAATTGATTAAAAATAATCCGGTTACTAATCAGGATGGACTTGCAGTAATTTGTCAGGCAGTTTTACAAGCTGAACGTTTAGGAGTAGATCTTTCCTCTTTTAAAGACGTTCTACAACTTGTAATCTCAGAGGCAAAACTTCAATCAAAAATAACTGAAGACTTCCAATTCGCCGAATACCAGCCACTAGAAATAATCGCTTTTCCCCCAGAGCCTCTTCTAGAACTCAAGCCAAAGGCAGTAATCCTCGAAGAAAATTCACTATTCGAAAACCTTCAAGTCCTAGAAACTGTTTACCTTCGAAAAGACGCAGTAGACATCCGAGTCTTTAAATGCCAAAGTCCAAACTCAAGCACTTTCCTAGCCCTGAAAGAAATAACTGCTGCAACTATGAAAGAACTGGAAGCATTCGAGCAAGAAGCTTATTTTTTAAAAGAACTTTCAGGATCATCTCAAAACTTCTTACGTTTCTTCGGCAGCCGTGCAAAGACTGTGCAAATCGGGAATATTTTGAAGTACAAGCAAGAAATTTTAATGGAATACGTTGAAAAAAGTTTAAAAACTTTAAAACTTGAGAGAATTCAAGCTGGCCTTCCTTTCAACGACGATGAAATCAAGACGATTTATGAGCAGTTGGTGGAGTCTTTTAATATCATGAAGAATAAAGGAATTCTACATTGCGACATCAAGCCTTCCAATGTGCTTGTCACTGATGACCTGGTGATTAAAGTGATTGATTTTAATATTGCCAGGTCGTCGATTAGTGATGTGACTCATGTGACCAGTGCTTTTGGAACTCGTGATTTTATGGCTCCTGAGATTAAAAAAGCTATTGCGAGAGGCACCGGCGCGAGTATTAAAAATGATAAGGCCGATGTTTTCAGCCTGGGAATGACGATTTTGTATCTTTTGGTTGATAAGTTTGAGTCTGACCTTAATGATGAAAGTAACTTGAATCGACTTACTAGGCTTATTGATAGCATCAAAATTGACTATATTAAGAAACCTCTGGAAAAAATGCTGGAATTTGATTATAACAAACGAGCTAGTTTAAATGAATTGGCACGGGTCTGGGCAGATACCAGGACGATATCAAGAACCGTAGTTAGTTAATTGAAGTCTTTACTGTTTAAAATGCTAAGTTTCAGTCTCTATCGTTAAATGTTTAATCATTGCAGTCTCTATCATGTAAAAGTTTAATTGCTGCAGTCTCTATCATTAAAGTTTAATTATTTCAGTCCCTACCGTTTAAAATGTTTACTTATCGCAATCTCCACCGTTTAAAATGTTTAATTCCTTCATTCTCTACCTTTTAAATGTTTAAAATTTCCAGTCTCATCCATTTAACACCTAGTCTATAACACCCCTACCATTTAATATCTGTCTATAAATGTCAAGTGCCTTCTTAAAAGTCGACCTTGGAAGTACCCCAATCTTTGCCTTAGAAGACCTGGTCTCAAGACTAATTCCTTCATTCAAGCCGCTCTACGAAAAAATCGACCCTCAGTTCTCTTCAGTAATTTCCGACGGTTTTAATCAAAACTTCGAAAGAGTCAATTCAGCCTTCAACAAAAAAGAAGAAGTGCACAACAAGACCCTAGAAGCCCTTCTAGATTTAATTTTCGTGTGCAGGTTGTTTAGAGAAAACTATTTTTCTGAATATTATTACCAAATCGCCACCTCAGCTGTCAGAATCGCGCAAAAAATAAAGAACTTTGAAATTGAGTTCCTTGTTGACGAAATTATTGTCAAACAGTTCGAAATCTTTGAAATGTTTAAAGATAAACTGGATCAACTCAACCGCGGATACAAGTTTGTTCATGACTTGTCAGTCATTTTGTCGAATAAGGTCGATATGCAGGAAGACTTGCAGGCTTTGGCTTTTCCTATTTTTTCATTGATTTTTTGTCAGATTGAGGAAGCTGATATCTTTGGAATTCCTCATAAGGCACTTGTGGAGCCCCAAGATCTGGGAAATAATAATTACCAGAGAGCTGTTCAAGACTACAACAATAAAAGTAGAGAAAATCAAGGAAAAGTGAAGAAAAATGAGGAAAAACTTAAAAATATAATCAGAAATGTCATGGCTTCTGAGGCAAGCTTTGTCGATATGACTGATTTTAAGATTGTCTTAAAGTTTATTATCGATGAATGCAAAAATATGGACTCCATCAGTCCTAACTTTGACTACAGCGAGTTAGACCAGGTCAAAGTTCAAGCTTTTGTCCCTGTTGAGGAGGAAGAGCTTCCTGAAATAATTTACGAAAATAGAAACTATCAAGAGGTCCTTCAAAAAATCAAACAAGTTGAAACTATTTACATCAAACGTGACACTCAGCAAATTCGAGTCTATAAGTGTCTTTTAGAAGAAACTGGAGAAGTTTTCGCTTTGAAAGAAATCACTGCGAATAGAGAACAAGATTTAGAATCTTTCAAACAAGAAGCTTATTATCTTGAAAATCTTTCTAATAGTGGAGAGAATTTCTTGAAGTTTTACGCTGCTAGATACTCTTTGACTAAAGTCGGCAGCCAAGAAAAGCACAAATTTGAAATTTTGATGGAATATGTGGGAAGAGACCTGAAGGCGCTTAAACTTGAAAGAATTCAAGCTGGGAATCCTTTTAATGAAGATGAGATTAAATTCATTTATGAACAGCTTATTTCGGCTTTTAATATCTTGAGAGGAAAAAATATCTTGCATTGTGATATTAAACCTACTAATATTCTTGTTACTGATGATTTAAAATTAAAAATCATTGACTTTGGTATTGCAAGAACTGGCATCAGTGATACTACTCATGCAACTGGAGCATTTGGGACTAAGGATTTCATGGCTCCTGAAATCAAACAAGCTATTGGTGGAAGGGCAAGTCTAAAAAGTGACAAAGCAGATGTGTACAGTCTCGGTATGACATTATTGTATCTGCTAGTTAAAGATTTTCCTCAAGATTTGAACAGTAGTGAAAGACAAAAAGACCTTCAAAGATTGATAGAATCTGTTCCCTTTAAATGGATTCAAGACCCATTGAAAAAAATGCTCACGTTTGACTATAAAATGAGAGCTGATTTCAAAACACTCGCTTCAATATTTGCTGCACATGGAACAAAGGGCAAGACAATGACCCTTTAAATAGTTAGTTTAGAATTGATTATTATGGAATATGAAGATAGTGAATATAACAGTTATGAAGACGACTTTGAAACTCCTGATGCAAGTGACATGAAACAAAGTGTTAAAGTAAGCAGAGAACATAATGACGTAGGAAGTATTAATTATAGTTTCAAAGACCTATCTTACAAAAAAAGTTACAAATCTTCAGACATAACCAAGTCCACCAACCGTCCAACATCCACTTTAAAGCCAACCAAAAAAACATATTCAGCCCTTCTACAAGAAAACAAAGACCTCCGTTCAAGCCTTCACCAAATCAGTGAAGAACTAAGTCAAATTCTATCCTCCTTGCCTCAAAAGCCAAAAATCCCAAAAAAGCCTTCATCACACGGAGACGCTTTATCGTCTCGTCTTCAAATCTACATCAACGAGTTCATCGTACTTCAAAACAAAATCAACAAAATAACCAACGCTGAATATCTGATCAATCTTCGAAGCGAAATAAAAGAAAAAGAGTCAAAAATCACTTCAATCGAAAAGTTGTTAAAAGAACTAAAAAAAAAACAAAAAACTCGAGATAAAAACCTTGAAAAGTTCTGGGTTGAAGACTTCGTCCCTAACGAGTTAACAACTTTCGGCCATATGAACGACCAGCTTTTTCAGTATCGAGAACAAATCGAGAAAATCGAGATTCAACAGCAGAAAGACTTCGAAAACTCTGAAAAACTTCAAGAAAAAGAACAAGAGTTGAATGAAAAAATAGAAAAACTTCAGAATATCTGGGATCATTATAATAGTCACTCTGAAGAAACTTTAAAAAACCAGTCGTTGAAGACGCAGTTTGAAGCTTTAAACAAGCAGCTTGATTCAGTGAGGATCAAAGCGAGCAACAGGATTTCAAAACTTCAAACTCAAGAAAAAACTTTGGCTTTTGAAATAGAAAGTTTTAAAAAAGACTTAAAAAGTATCGAGCTTCAAATTGAAATGAAAGAAAGAGAAGTTCTTTCGTTTTCTAATGAACTTCAAAGTGTGGCTTCTAGAATATCTGAAAATAACATGGGACATTTGCTTAGTTTTGTGAAAATACAAACGAATAAAACTGATAGTACTTCAGGAAGTATTAAAGGGAAAAGTCCTCCTCCTGAAATCAAGAAGAAAAGATTTGAAGAACTTTTTAAAGATGATAAAAATGAGGAAAAAAACGAAGTTTCTGTAAAAAATCAAGAAAATAACAAGGAAAATGAGAAAAACTTCAAAAAAATCATGAAAGGAAACAACCCCAAAAAAAAAAGCGAAGATATTATTGAAGAAAATCTGCCAGAAGAAGAAGAATCTTTTCAACCTCAGCTGAAAAAACCTGAAAATTCTTCAAAAGTCCCGCAATTCGTGAAGCCTATTGAAAAATCCTCTCTTCTAAAAGAACTAGAAAATTCAGAACCTGCCAAATTTAACCCTCCTCAAGTAAAACCCAAGTCTCTATTTGAAGAACTCGACCAATCTTCAGCAAATGATCGATTTCAAAAGCCAAAAATTGAAGAAAAGAAAAATCCTGAAAAATCATCTTTTTTTACTGAACTTGAAAACAGCTCGAAAAGTGAAGAAAAAGCATTTCGACCTATTCAAAAACCTTCTTTATTATCTGAACTGGAAAAAAGTGAAGATACAGCATTTCGACCTATTGAAAAGTCGTCTTTTCTGCAAGAACCTGAAAAAAACCCTGAAAAATCTTTCCAACCAATAAAAAAGTCATCTTTTTTCGAAGAACTTGATAAAAAACCCAATGAAAAATCTTTTCGACCAATTGAAAAAGGTTCTTTTTTGCAAGAACTCGATTCAAACGGGCAGAGCCTTTTGAAACCCGTAGAAAAATCCTCTTTATTCGAAGAACTCGTCTCAAAACCCGCTGATAAAACATCAGAACTATTCAAGCCAATCCAAAAGTCCTCATTTCTTGATGATCTTCAGTCAATTCCTGAAAAAGAACCTGAAAATTCTTTTAAACCAATTCAAAAGTCGTCATTTTTCGACCAACTTGAAGGAAATTCGAAAAATTCTTTCATTTCAGAAACAGAGCCGAAAGCTAACCCTTTGGCCAAGGCCAAAGGAAGGGACAGGTCACATCTTTTCGCGAAAAAAGAAGAAAATTCTTTTAACAACGAGTTGAACAGCCAGAAGTTCAACTTTTTACAACCTGAGAAGAAATCTGATGAAATCAATGATTTTATATTGAAAGGAAAGTCTGAAAACGAAAAGACTGGGTATTTAACTGGAAATATCATGGATAAAATGAAAAGTATGGCGGAAAGAGCTGAAAAACATGACTTTTTCAGCAATTTTTATGAACAAAATGAAGAAATTACTTTCAAAAGTAAGCTTTTACCTACGAAATTTGAAAATGATGCAGGGAAACCACAGGTCGTTACGTCTAAACCGAAGAATTCGTTTTTTGAGCTGGAGGAAGAAGATATTAATTTGTAATTTAAATTTCGAGTTTTATTCTGTCCCAACGAGTACTTTTAAGGTCGAATTTCATCAAGTTTTTTGTGTTCAATGTCATTACTTTGGAGTCGATTACTTTGGGATAGTACCAAAAACCCAGGAAGTAGTCCTTGATTTTCATGTTTCGACAAAGTCCGAAGGCTTCAGTGCGAGTGTTGAAAATAAAAGACTTGCAATTTTTATTCTCCGAGCTAATTTCACCTCCATAAACCAATATCTGCGCATCATCAACCAAAACAGCTCCAGGTTGAAACAGTTTAACAGGAAGAGTAACAACTAAAAGTGTCCAAAAATCCTCTGAAATAAAATACTTTTCAATAGAATTCGTAAAACTACTCGAAAACCCTCCAAGAACATAAATATTTCCCAAGCAATAAACCCCAGCAGCGCAAGTCCTTCCAACGACCATAGAAGCGATTTTTCTGCAACTTAAACTAGAACAATTAAAAACTTCACAATGAGTATTGCTTAAATTTTTATGGTCCTTTCCTCCTAAAATATAAACATTTTCCCCAGGAGCTAAAACAGCAGGATGAGAAGAGTGACCAAAAAGCATTTCTCCTCGAATAAAACAGCGACTTACCTTATGAACCAGGCAAAACATGTTACTCGAGCCTTTATCTTTATCATTTTTTCCACCTGTGATCAGCACATCGCCATTTTCAAGCTCAGTCGAAGCAGCCCATCGCAAGATTTTCATTTCAATTGAAATTCCATCGATTTTTTTCGCATTTTCTGAGTAAAAATTGACTAAATTTCCATTTCTTTCTATTGAATGAATTTCTTTGTTTTTTGTGTTTTTGGGCAGGTTTTTACTGGTTTTGCAGGTAAAAAGTTTAAAGAAATATTGAAGGATTTTTAAAGGGTTGTTTTGTTCGAAGAGTTGAGAAACTATTGCGCTTTCTGGAAAAGTTGAGAGAAGGAAGGCTTTGCAGGACTCGTATTGGGGAGAAGAAGCAGGTAATTTTAAGAAAGTCTCTTCAGGGTGCAGCACGATACAAGCTGGGCAAAGCAGAAGGTGACTGGCAGGCGAATGATAAGTCTTGCGAAGTACATGATGAAAGCAGTAGTTTTTTTTGTAATCCTCGTAATTCACTAGTAGGTGAAAAGGAAAATCTTGACTATGAAGACCAGCACAGTCTTCACAAACAGCAACTTTGCAATCAATGCAGCAAATATGAACATTCTTCGTACAATTCAAGCACTTTTGACTTTTATTCATGGCATTTAAAAGCTCAGTCACCCCTCTGGGCCGAGCAAGCCAGTTGATATTAAAAGGAAAAACAGGTAAATCAAGATGACACTCAGGACAATACCTCAAACTCCCAACCTTTTCACAGACCTCCAAAAACCCCTGAAAGCACTGAGCACAAAACATATGAGAACAACTTAAAACCACAGGTTTTTTCAGCACCCTGCAGCAAGAGTTGCAAACAAGTAAAACCAATGCTCTATTAAAAGATTCCATAACTTTTCTAAACTAAATTCCTTAAAAGTCCATATTTCTTCATTTCTTCATTTTTTTTCACGAAGTTACTTGCAGGTTTCAAGTAATCTCGATTTTCTTGAGGCAAGACCTGGTAAATCCTGACAATCCAATGTTCACTTGTAAAAACTTCTTTAAACCTCCTAAGTTTCACATTTTTATCTCCAATTTCCACATGTCGAACACTATCAAAGCCAGGAGGTTTATTATAAGTCTGTACTTCTCCAAACCTATAATAACAAAGTCGATACATAAGACTATTCTTCATCGCTTCAGTCACTCCTGAGTCAATTCGATAGGACCCTCTATTCAAGTAATCTTCTTCCTTAATCTGCGGAAAGACCCCTGCAGCGATTCTGACCATCCAAAGGAACTTATTGATATCATCTCCACTATAATAAGCGACTCCTCCAAAAATAACAAGGACGTATTCAGTGTCAAGTTTTCGCATGCCTTCAGCTGCGACTTCTTCATTGCTGGCCATGAGCATGCCGACTGTCGCGATATGGCTGTTGTTCCAGGTGTTGTTATCGACCAGCACTGTCCTGTTGCTGAAGCCAGTGATTTGGTAGCCGTAGTCCCACCACGACATGATGCGGGCCTCTGGGTGAGTGTTCATTCTTAGCCAGTAGTAAGCCTCGCGGTAGTCGTCGATGATTCTTCTTTCCCCACCGTGTCCTTTACTTGACATGATGACTGTTGGAGAAGAGTAAGCCTCGGCAGCGACCCATACACAGTGGTTGATGTAATAAACACAAGCACCTGCTATGAAGAGGATCACGACTATCGCGAGTTCTAAAGGATAACCGTATTCTGGTCGAGATTTCTTGTCGGGATTTTTTTGGTTGTTGTAAGCACTCCACTCGCGGAAGTGGGAAATGTGACGGGTGAAACGATGGAGAGTCTCGGAAAGACCGACAGCGCTTAGAATGCAAACTGCTGGAGCTAAGACTAGAAGAAGTCTTACCATCACACATGCGAAGTAAACTGCTAATACACCGTAACCTGCTATGAATAATTTTCCTGGAGTGTTCTCGACTAGGCAAAAGTAAAGCCCGACAGGTGCAAAAACCGTTAAAAAGTGCAAATCAAAGAAAAACGAAGCCCATGTAGTAGGCTGATGTTCCGAGACAGAAGCAATAATCGGTATAAACTTTTTCGCATAAGTCGGGTCAAGAAGACTCATGCTTCTTCCACTCCACTTCATCCTTCCTGTCAAGGTCATGAACAAAGCGACTGCAGTTAATCCAAGCGCAGCTCCAAAAATAAGAAGTCGAAGCAAAACTCTGAATTTCGCTTCTCCAGCTTTATCCTTAATCCACTCGACCAGCACATATATCTGAATAAAGACGAACACGGCATGAGAAGCAAGGTGTTCAGAAGACGTCACCACTTGAGTCCCGACGAAAGGAATCTGCATGGCCAGAAGACTTCCAAGGATATAAAACGCGCAATAAGAGATATAAAGGTTCACCGTGAACTGCCCAATTAAGATGCTTCCCAACACGAACATCGGGATTATGTTGATGATGAACGCGTAGCCTCCCCAGGCAGCGACCATGTAAAAGAATGAAAAAGAGGCTGCTGCTGACCAGATCAGAGAACCCTATTTGGAAATCACGGTGTTTACTGATTTTACGTATAGGTAAAATGTAAAGACTAATGCGAAAATACTCACACCTTCGTTGTCGTAACTTCCTGCTACACTACGGGAAATGTAGGATGGAACTATACCTACGAATAGAGCGGCGAAGAGACCTGTCTCGCTACGGCCTGTTACTTCTTTGGCTAGAAAGTAACCTGCTATTGAGGTCAAGGCTGCAAAACCTGGAGCTAGAAATACGCACACGTTTCGGATGTCTACTGGAAAGCCCATAGCATGAAGTGATGAATGAATAATTCCAGCAGTCAACATAATTCCAGGATAAACAGTGCCTCCAACAGCTCTGCCTAAAGGAAACCAAGACTCTGAGTCAAACCAATCCCAAAATGCATAAGGTCCCCTTTCAGTCAAGTACTTCGTCGTGCGAAAGTTGAACCAAGGGTCGAACTCATGTATGATGCTTTCAAAACGAATGACCTACTTGAAAACTACTGAAAACACGCGTATAAGCACCGAGATGACGCAGATTAACGCCAGTATAATGATTCGAAATACAGGAGCCCAGCGCTCAAGGAGCAATCCTACACCACTTTTCATTTATAGTCCCATACTTGTAATGGACTTAACTAAGTCTTAGACTATAAACTACTGAATCACTCTTAAATTCTCCGCCTCTTCATCATCATGTCTCGGGAACAACTTACGAGGGCAGAATCTTGGCACACGAAAAGGAGGTCTTCCGAACTTTTGAAACATTTTCTGATAATAAACCACGAGTCCTCCAAAAGCCATTGCAGTGATAAGTAAACTGACGATGATAAAAACTATCCAATTGCTGGAACTTTCTTCTTCTTCACAGACTTTCCATTTATAAGTGTTTGACTCGATGTGAGCGTCGCAGATGTCTTTCAGCTTGTCCTTGCTGAAGGAGTCTTTTAAGCATAGATGAAAAATGTCGGTGTTTTCAATACTTCTCTTTTTTTGACATGTTAAAAGCCCGCAGCCTGTGTTGCAGTCTTCGAGACAGTCTTTGGCTTCGAGTAAAGGGCAGAAATTTGTAGGGTTTCGATCGATGTCGTTGCAAGATGCGTCTTTTACGTAATCGGTCTTTATGGAAAGGCTTAACTTTTTTGAGTGATTTAGAGGGAAGATGTGCACGAAGACATCGTTTACGCATACGGAGATTGTCTCGGTTATCCTTTGGGAGTTGCTGTAAGTGCAGTAGAGAGAATTTTTTGGACAACCTTCTTGAGGGTTGTCGATTAACTTGTCGGATATTAAGATGTCTCTTACGTTTTGATTTACCTTTAGGTCTATTGATAGCTGTTTGTAATTCGCGAAGTAGTGAATGACGTGGTAGTCTGTATCAACCTCAACATTAAGTTCCCCTTCACCACCAACAACCCAAGTATTCGCTTCCGACATCTTCAGAACACCCAAAATAAAAAAAATCATTACCTACCACTTTTCATAAATGGCAACAATTTGCAAGTCCTCAAACAAACGCCAGATCTCAACGAAAAAAGTTCAAACTCCAGCTCCGTTCGTGACATGCGAGTCATTTTCAATATACGATCCGGTGACAAAGACCTTCATAGCAGGTAAAAACGAGCGTCAAACTCGAGAAATCGCGAGTATTTCAAAGATAATGACCTGCATAGTTTGTTTAGAAATCGCAGAAGAACAAGAAATTTCCTTAGACTCAATAGTTTCAGTTCCAGAAGAAGCATCAAGAACACGAGGAACAACTGCTAATTTAGAAGAATTTGACGAGTTAACGATTTACGAGTTACTTTTAGGATTAATGCTTCCTTCAGGAAATGACAGTGCAGTGGCCCTTGCGCTTTATTTCGGGTCTTTTTATTTGGAAGACGAGCCAATGCAAGGCTTTTTACGTGTAATGAACTACATGGCTGAGTACCTCGAGTTAAACAGTACAACTTTTCAGAACCCGCATGGAATGTCAGCAAAGCCGAACTTTTCAACGGCTTATGACGTGAATATCATGGCGGCTTATGCTTTGAAAAACCCGATTTTTAAGGATATTGTCTCTATGCAGACTGCGGAGGTCAATATTTACAACCCGTTGTTTGGGTATCGAAAAAAGATCTGGAAAAATACGAATTTGTTACTTGGAAGAGGATTTGATGGAGCGAAAACTGGAACTACTGATAAGGCTGGAGCTTGTTTGTGTGCTACTATTGATGACCCTATTACACCTTTTATTGTCACTATTCTTAAATCGAAAAGTTCTGATGAAAGGTGGGAGGATACTGTTCGACTTGCGGATTGGATTAAAACAAGTGTTTATAGCAGGTTTGATTGAGGGTTATAAGTAATTTACATCATTTTATTAAATTCATGTCGAACTTCTCATCTCTTATTACGTCGATCATCGGGTTTACTTCATCGGATTCGCTTAGGATTTTATCGACGTGTTCAAACTCGTAGATAAATGAACTGTTCATGTGAGATTCTATAGTGTGGTTGAATAGGGGCTCTGATGAGTTGCTGCCTTTGCGGGTATTACTGAAAAAATTATAAATGCTATTCACAAGTCTTGAATAATGCGGAAAAGCCTCCCGTGGATTCCTGGGCTTTCCTAAAACATTAACCTTAGAGTACCTACGAGTGACATTTCGAGGCACTCTCATAAAAGACTCACTAATTCTCGGAATACGTCTAGGCATCATTTTCCCAGCATACCAAGTCTTTTTCGTGACTTCATCATTTTTCAATTCCTGACAATCTTTAGCAATATGTCCAAGTTTCCTGCAAATATAACACTCAACATAAAGCGCTGAATAATTTCCATCTTTGCAGCTATTTCTCATCTCATCAACAATTTCCTTCCACTTTGCATTATTTTCAACAAATCCGTAAAAATCCGCATATTCCAAAAAAAAAGTCTCAACAAAATCAGCAGCTGAAACAGTAGAAACGCATTTTTTCTTCATAAACAATCCAATTTCTCCTACAATATTTCCATCTGAAAGACTTTGAAGACGACATCGAGAAGTTTCATCAAAAACTACGACGATTCCTGCAGTTATGAAAAACATTCCCTTTGAAAGTTCGCCTTCTCGAATTAAAAGGTCTAAAGGAGAGTAAATTCGGGTTTGCAAGGTTCGAGTTAAACGGTTTACGAAGTTTTCGTCGAAATTAGAGAAAATTGACTTGCTTTTTATTAGAGAACCATTTGTGTGCATTAGAATTTCGCGTTGGAGTGACTCTGAGAGGAGACTTAGAAGGTCTGCTGTTTTTAGGTTGTCGTTTTTTTCATGGCTGAACATGTATTCAACGTATTTTCGAGTTTTTGAACGGAGGTCTAGGTTAAATTTATGCTTTTTCATTAGGTAGTTGAGTTTTGTTAAGATTTCTCTACGGGCGTTTTCTTTTTCGCTGTGCTTTTCGACTACTGTGCTGATGTTTCCTAGGATGAAGCCAAATGTAATTGATGAAAAAATCATGGTAATGATGCCGAATATCCTTTCAGTAGACGATTTAGGTGAAAAGTCTCCATACCCAACAGAAGCCATAGTAACAAGAGCCCAGTACAAGCAACTAATATAAAGTTCAGTTTTACTGATAATCTCTTTTCCTGATTTGTTTATTATTCCATAAAGAAAACTCTCCGGTTCCAAGTTTTCCGAACTAACAGAATACATTGTGCAAGCAAAACTATGAGCAATAAGAAAAAGATATAAAAGTAGTTTACCAACAGTGATAAACGACAAAATCGTCTTATTAGATATCCTGTCTTTTATCTTGATAATCATGAATTTGAGCTTCGTAAGTCGAATAAGCTTTAAAAGTTTCAAAACTCTCAAAACTCTCACAAATTTTAAAACTTTCCCTGCTTGGTTATTGTTCGAACTGTCAAATCCCAAAATTTTATCGATGGGAATGGTGGAAACAATGTCAACCCAAAACCAAAACGAGAGATAATTCTTCAAGATCTTTACTCTGTCCATTATCAGAATGCCTTTTTCATAGAAGCCTGTGTTAAAATTAATAAGAATGTCTATTGAAAAGACCACTACAGATATATTATCGATTGAATCTGATAGCAAATCGTTATCTGGTTCAAATGCACTTATATATGGAAGCATTATTCCTAGAAGGATTAAGAAAATCATGATGAAAATTTCCCAACCGAATCTTGAATAGTTTTCTGGCTTTGATAACCAGATGGTTTTCCATGTTAGTACTTTTTCACCTTCTTCTTTCATATTAAATATATTTGATTCATGACAAGGCACTGATTGGATGGACTTCTGAGATTTTAACTGGATGAAGGCGTGGATTAAAGTTTTGAGGATGGAATGTGATGAAGATTAAGATAATTTTGTGAATTTCATAAAATAATTTTGATTTAAATATATTGTGCAGAAATTTTACGATTGTAAAAAGAAGGTTTCAAGGTCTAGAAGGATGATATTTAATTAAGGTGGATGATAAAGTGAATTAGAATAAATTTTATTAACTTTATTATATTTTTATTTAGAAAAATTAGGTTAATAGAAATCTTTAGAGTTTCTGGATATCAGTGAAAAATGGAAAGTTGGCATGAATGATATAAAAATAATATTTAATCTTTCAAATTAAATGTAAATTGCTTTATAGAATTGATTATGAGATGTTGAGAATGTTTATCTCTAAATAGAAAAATTAAAGAAATAGAAATTATCCATCAAAATGATCTTGAATAAGAAAATATAAACATTTAAATACTCAATCCTAATAATCTAACATTTTGAACAACACTTCTTAAGACCGCTATCAAACCATAAGATTATCTTTACTCGCACTTACACCCAAACTTAACCTTCCCACATTTTCCCGAAACTTCTCGACAAACATGACAAACACTGAATAAAGTTTTTCCTCCTTCGAAATAAATTGAAAAAAGCGACAATTCCTTCATATGAGGTATTAATTGTTTCATATATATAGAAGGTAATTTAAACACCTTCGAGCATCCTTGATTAATGCATTTCATTAAGAATTTATTCGGAATCTTATCAAACTCTTGTGCTTGGAAGAGCATTTGGAAATTTTTAAGTGATTTTTCAATCAAGTCCCTTAAACAATCTTCACAATAGTTGTGATTGCAAGAGTTTGCGATAGGTGCAGGTCGATAACATCGACTGCATTTAGGTATCGTGTGACTTTCATCAAAATTGAAACTTTCTTTTCTCTCAGGTACTAAAAATTGATCCTCTTTATAACAATCTTCATCTCTCATTGTCCCATGAATTGAAACATCAGTGCTTCTGTCTTCAGAAGGCAAAACATCATCAGTACTCTGAATTCCAAAATCTAATAAATCCATGTTTCGGGCAGTCATAGTTTTACTTAAAGCTGAATGTTTTGCATTTTGCCCTGTGTTGAATGTATTTTCTCTCTTTTTCATTTCATCAAATTTACTTTCCTGATGCAAGTCTTCTAATTTTAGTTCCTCTTGTTTTAATGATTTTTTTACTTTGCAGACTGAGCAATCCTTGCAAAACTCAGTATTTTCAAAGTCTAAAATACAAGAATCACATAAAAATCGTCCCATTTTGCATTTAACCCCTCCTTCCCCAATACAAGTTCCACAAAACGCGCACTTTCTCAAGCCTTGTATTTCCAAAACAATTCCTCTGCAGATTTTGCACTGATCTTCATTAAGAAACCTAGCAAGATGATAAAAAACACACCAAAGATGATTCAAATGTTGAGGGCATCCAATAGTCATATCCCGTCTCCTCTCATCAGTACAATATCGACACCCTTCCATCTTCTATATTCTTATCAATTCAAATTTAAATGATTCCAGCCTTAATGCAAACGAATGGCATTTAAAATAATGGAAAGATCCTCTGAAAACAATTTAAAGGTCCTTGCCCGTTTCCGTCCTTTGATCGAAATCGAGCTGGCTCTTCCAGAGACTTCAGAACTCGGTTTGAAATACATGGACTCCATAACAGTTGGGGTCCCAAACGACATGGGCCAATTTGATTATTTCTGCTTTGACAAGGTGTTCAACTCCAACGCGACTCAACAAGAAATATTTGAAAATGTAGGAACACCCATCGTTGAAGATGTCCTCACCGGGTACAACGGGACTGTCATCGCTTATGGCCAAACAGGCTCTGGAAAAACTTTCACAATGATGGGGTCAAGTGTCCAGCCTGATGGACAAGGAGTTATTCCCAGGTCACTTTCTTATATCTTTAAAAAACTCGCTGGTTCTTCTTCTGAGATTGAATTTTGTGTAAAGTGCTCCATGGTTGAGATTTATAAAGAAACTCTTAAAGATCTACTTGGAACTGGAAGTGAACTTAAAATAAAACAAGATAAAAGAAAAGGAATATTTATTGAAGGACTTACTGAAGTTTATGTTGTGAATGAAGATGAAACTTTAGAAGTACTTTCGATGGGAGAAGCGAATAGGACTGTTGCTAGCACGAAGATGAATAATGTCAGTTCTCGAAGTCATCAACTGCTTATTGTGGAGATATTGCAGAAGCTTCCTAATGGAAGTGAAAAAAGAGGAATTTTGAATTTGGTTGACTTGGCTGGAAGTGAAAAAATTAACCAGACTGGAGCCACTGGGAATAAATTAGAAGAGGCAAAAAAAATTAACTTGTCGTTGTCCGCACTGGGAAATGTCATCAAAGCTCTTACTGATAAAGCGGAACATATTCCTTATCGGGATTCAAAGCTGACTAGGTTGTTGCAGGAGTCTCTTGGAGGTAATTATAAAACTACTTTGGTTGTTAACTGTTCTCCACATCCGAGAAATCTTGAAGATACTTTAAACACCCTTCGATTCGCCCAACGAGCGAAAACAATAAAAAACCGAGCAATAGTAAACATAAAAAACTCAGCAGAAGCCTACCTCCGAATAATCGAAGAGCTCAAAAAGCGGCTAGACCTCGCTCTAATCGAGATAGACCACCTAAAATCCAAAAAACCAGAAAAATCAGGTAAAAAGGCCCAAACGGTGATTCCCAATGACCCAGATTTCCCAGAACTCCTAGAAATCCCTTCAAATCAAGACGATTCCTCAAAACTAAACGATTCGAAAGCTTCAGAAACAGGAGAAATCCGAGAACAATCTCCATTATCCGCAGAAACATTGAATCCAGAGCACAGGCCGATGATTTCTCTTTCAGCTCTTCCATCAGAGTTAAATTTAGAAGCAACTTTAAAAAATACATTAAAATTTTCAGAACTTCAAGAAAAACTTTCATCACTTCAACAAGACCAAGATCATTTCAAGACCCGAATAAAAGAACTAGAGTCAGATCTTCAAAAAGAAATAAAATCTCGAATCAAAGTGGAAAAAGAATGTTTTGAAATAAATAGCAAATACGGAAAACTTTTAAACAAACGTAAATCATTAAAACTAAACAAAAATTTAATTGACGAGCAAACTTCTTCTCTTCAAAAGCAAGTTGATATATTAAAATTTCATTTAAAGACACTTAGTGAGCGATATACTGAGAACTTGTCGAAGTTAAGTAGAGGTGAAATCTTAAACGAATGGGAGTTCACCGACATGGCCCAGTTCCCAACAGACCGCAACGCGAAACTTCCAGTCTACTCAGATGACGAGTCTCTAGAAGTCCTAAACACTTCAGAGCACAACATCGACGTACCCATCCGAGAGTCAGTCTTACTCGCAAATGACCGTTACGCCCAAGTCCTCTGCGAAAACATCATCGAAAAAAAAGACGTCAATAAAGACCTCCTCGTCTTCGAACTTAAAAAACAATTCATCCAATCAGGTCTCATCAACTGTGAATTAACCCGGTCTTACTTTGATGTTCTTTGGAAATACAAACTTCTTCGTGAAAAACTAAATCTTCGCAATAAAGTCATCAAAACACAAAAGGAAAAAATCTTGTCTTATGAAATTGTACAGGACTCACTTTATGGCTCTTATAATAAATTGATTGAAATTCTTGAGAAAATGGAACAAGATTCAAGTATTCATGAAAATAATCAAGAACTTGCTTTAAGAGGAAAAATCATTCGATATGTTAAACCTGCTCCAAGACAACAGACTGCGGAATTCGTGAGGGTTAAAAATCGTGTAGGGACTTCGACACCTGCAATGCAAGCATTGCAGAGAAGATGCAGTGTGAATATCAGTCTTGGTAATCATAACAAGTTCATGTTTATTGAGGAAAACATTCAAAAGACCATGATGTTTAATGACCAGTTGAAGAAAACTAATGATAATATTGTTTTTGAGAGAAATAGTTATAAAAAGCTATTAGATGACCTTTCACGTGAAAATGACGAAGTTTATCTAAATGAAAAAAGACGTTGGAGGGAATACATCGAAGATTTTAAAAAGATCTGTGAAGAAGAACTACTAAGAAAACAAAAAGAAATCAATAAACTCAACGAGTTACTTGGAAGATGGGTTCAGAAGTTTCTGGAACTTCAAGAAAAGTACGAAAATCGCTCAAACGGCATGAAAATTATAGACACTTCTTACAGACAGCAGGTAGAGGACTTATTAAACCATACAAAAATCCACATGCGTCCAGTGAAGTTAAGCATTTTGGAATCTCCTCTTCATTGTCGCTTCAAAAGTTTAAACTCAGGACACATCTCGACCATGTCAGGCGACAGCAGCCCTCCATCTTTTGATTAATTAATAATGGAATGTGAATGTGGGCAGAAAAGCAAATACAAGTGCCCTTCATGTAAAACACCTTATTGTTCAGTCAACTGCTGCAAAATTCATAAAATTTCTTGTCAGTCTTTTGTCTCTGAAGGGAAAAATGATAAAAAAGTAGTGAAACAGCTACCTCGGAATTTTTTGTTAGAAGATGAAGATGATATCGAAATTTCAAGAGAAACTTTTAATAAAATGAGTGAGTTTTAAGCAGGGATGAATGAAAGACTGAAAATTCTTCTGAAAAACTCGGAAATTCGAAGGATTTTAACACAGGTTAACGAGTCTAATAATAGACTTGGAGCTTTGAGGTCAGTTCTTGCACTTGACCCTAAGAATGAGTCTCTTATCAGTGAATGTTTTGACCTGATGCTGGAATCGACAGGTTTTTTAGATAGAGAAGGTGTTAGTTCACTTTAATTATTTCATTAAAAACAACTCGATGTTATCAATATCAAACTCGCCTTCAGGCAAGATTTCATCACTTTTATGTCCAAAAGTGACTTCATTGCTTACTTTTAACTCAAGCAAAGACGCTGAGATCTGAAATGTAGGAAGTCTACATAAAACTCACGCTGTGTCACCAATAGTAATCCCTGATTTCTTGTTAAACACGTAAAACAGGTCATGGCTTTCCATATGTTGAAAAGGGTTAAGACTGTTATCAAGTTCAAAAACAACACTCAAAGACTCCTTCACTCCTTTCTCTATCATTTGCACCTCTCGGTCAAAAAAAACTCCGAAAACTTTCCTTTCAGCTTCAATCAATAAAACTGAAGCAAGACTTTTTTTTTTCCAGAAATAGTCAAGTTCATTAATCAACAACCCGTTATTTTGAAAGGAAAAAACCTTTCGCATTGAACTGTAAATATGGACTTTCGGGATCATGGAGTACATTAAATTTTTCTAACTTTTTTTTACCTTTTCACTGGAAGAGAGGATTTTAGAAGGTTTGTCTAGCATGGGAACATAAGTTGAGTACATCTCGGAGAACTTACTTTCACTGGAATCAACGTGTTTGATTTGAGTTTCGAGATTTCGATGTGATTTTAGGATTAGGTTGTAAATGTTTTCGTTTAATAGAGATGATTTTATTGATTCGATATCGATTTCGCTTGATTGGCTGAATTTTGAGAAGATTAGACCTGAGAGGGTTGTGAGGAAGGAAATACCGGAAACGAGGTAACCGGTGAAAACTAGGGAAATGTACTGATTATTGATTACTTCAGTTGGAAGGACTTGAACACACATGTTGTCGATCAGGTCTTCGATTATCTTGTTTGCGTGCTTCTTGTTTGATATTGACTTTGAATAACTTCGAGCATGTGATTTTAAAGTCTTGCTGTACTTTAAGTGAGTGGAAAAGTACTTTACTGAGGTTTGTTTTGTTGTTCTTGATAATCCTAGAGCAGCTTCGGATTTGGAGTTTTCGTGTAAAAGTGCAACTATCATTTTAAGGACCACTTTTTCGGGTAAATACCATAAAAATAATTGGACTACTCTTGGTAAGACGGGACAGTACTGAAGATTTGGGAACTCTTCTCTCACCTTATAAAGTATTTTCGTCATTGCAGCAATTCCTTTAGTATTCAAGAAATTAGACGTGACTTTATTTCTTCCAAAATACGACTTATCAATCCCTTTAAGTTTCTCATTTTCCTCTTGAGTAAAGTGCAAATCTTCAGTAGCAGAGTAAAGATTCGATTTCATATTAAAGCACTTGTAAAGAAACTGTGCCATTTTGCTATTAGGCACTCCCCTAAGAATCAACTCTCTATAACTATTGATAAAAAAAACATTAAGA
Source organism: Stentor roeselii (assembly GCA_006503475.1). Lineage (NCBI taxonomy): Eukaryota > Ciliophora > Heterotrichea > Heterotrichida > Stentoridae > Stentor > Stentor roeselii. The sequence continues at coordinate 251,940 of RSEH01000001.1, read as the reverse complement.
CTCGGGACCTGGTCTTCCACTTCAACCGTTTGATCAACATCAAGTCGAAGACTAATCCGAGTAAGCATCAACTGAATCTTCAAATAAACTTCAAGTTTAATACTAGTATCAAAAACGAACTTATCAATATACCTGCTATCCCTCATCCACTGTCTATCTAAAATCAAATTCACATCATCTTTCGAGTGCTTTTTACTAACACAGGCTCCCATTTTTATTAATCCAAAAGACTGTTCGAGTCACACATTTCATTTTCCAACTTTTCAATCTGATCAATCGTCTCCTTCATCACGCCCTGCAAGTCCTCGACTCTCTTCTGAAGAGCTGAAAGATTTGACTCGTTTAAACTGCTTCCTAAGTCCATTGAAGTGAAAGTTTCGCCTCTGGGACTGACCAGGTCTTGAAGAGTGATGAGTTCTCTTTGTGTGAGTTTTAAAAGAATCACTGAATCGAAACGTTTGCTTAGGTTTGAAGCGCTACGGCCTTTGAAGTGGGCTGTTAATGGTTCCCAGTCGTAGCCGTATTCAAGAACGAGTTCTCGAAGAAGCTTGTCTTCTTGTGAAGTCCAGTCTTGGCGTAGAAGGTCTGGGTTCAGTTTTCTTTCCCATCTTCTTCGAAGCTGACCTGATGTTTTGTTTTTGAACTTCTCGGATATCGTTTCCCAGTCTTTGTTGTATTTTTTTGCCAGTTTTATTAACTTGTAGTCTTCTTCTTGGGTCCAGTGATGTGAGATTTCTTTTTCTGTTGAGTGTAATGGAGGTGGTTTCTGACTTTTAGTGGAAGGCTTATCACTAAAACATCCACAAATATCCCAAGAACTCTCCTCAGGTTTCCAATAGCCATCAGTATTTTTGACAGCATTTTGCCAACTCATAAATTACTAGAAACGCACAACTATTTATTTATACTCATTAGCCTTCTTACTCAAAATATTCTGCAAAGGTCCGAGTAATCTATCAAAGCTTTGTCTGTCTAAAGTAAGACACTTAAGTTGACTGACAGCCTTGACACTAGCAGCTCTTGGTTGTCCTTTCAAAAGTGCGAGTTCTCCAAAGTAATCTCCAGTCTTATACTCAAAAACAACTTCTTCAGGGTTTCCTTTAAGTGCAACAGCATTTCCTTCCTCAACAATATAAAATAAGTCCCCCCAATCCCCTTGTCTAATGACAACTTCTCCAGCTGAAAAGTTGACACTTTGCAATCCATCAGCAAGTTGCACCCTTTCATAATTATCCATTCCACTCAACAACTCCACCCTGCTTAAAACGCTTTCAAAGTGATTTCTTCTAGCAATTGCTGCATTTTTCACTATATGAGTAAAAGTTTCTCTGTCCAATTCCCAGCAAATTGACTTTTCCACTGCTTGAATCGAGGCAGCTCGAGGGACATTGTAAAGCAAGGCCAGTTCTCCAAAGGCTTCATTTGCTGAGTAATGTTTTAAAAAGACTTTCGCTTCATCAATCATTTTAAAACATTCAAGTTTTCCTGACTCGACAAAAAACAACGAGTCGCCTGGTTGGCCCTGAATAATTACATCTTCGCCTGGGTTGAACTCGACTTGTTTCATGGCTTTGGCAACGACAGTCTTTTGTCTGTGGTCCAACGATGAGAAGACGAAGGAGCAGCCGAGCTTTGAGACGATTTGACCGAGTTGGACTTCTGACTTTGGTACTTCTGGAGGCTCGAAGATTTTTACTTTGTTCCAAGAGCCGTAAGCTTCTGCAGAGACTGACACTCTTTGGGTACTCGCACGTCTTGGAATCACGACTTCTTCTAACTCTGAGGAACTTGAGGAAGAGGAAGAGTTCGAGTTCTTTTGATTTGAAAGCTTTTGTAACTGCTTTCGAAGAGAGTGAAGCTCTGCCTTTTCTGACTCAGATATTGAACGGTCTTTCAACCAACGCAGGCAAAATAATGGAATGTCTGATGGACTTGATGTGTACAGGTCTGTCAGAAGTGGCTCGAGGATTGGAGTCACTTTTGTTGCTAGGTAGTGATCTTTGGACATTTATTGAATGGAGGTTGGAAGGGGTTTAGGAAGGTCTGGGAGATGGATTATGGATGATGGATGATGGATGGATTTTGGATGTTCGAGGTTTTATGGATTTTTAGAGTGTTTTTTAGAATTTAGAATTTTATGTTTAATGATGTTTTAGGACATAGCAGTGATAAACAAGATTAGTCAGCACCAAGTAACTTTTTGATTTAGATAAAGTTCCTGAAACGATATCCGAAGAAGAATTATTAAATTCAACATACTTATTTTGCTTTTCTTCATTCACACCCCAGACTTTAAAAATCTTTTTTCCAAAATTCTGAACGAATAACTTTTCATTAACTTTAAGTACAGAAGTTAACCAAATTCTATTATACTTGACTCTCCTGATTATTTTTTGAGTATCTACAAGTATAAAAGAAAGAATATTACTTGTATGAACAACAATAAACTTATCAAAGCAAATGAAAAACACAGAAACAATAGAAAAGTCATCAAAATCAATACTAAAAATGATTTTATTTTCATCAATATCCCAAACAAACATTTTGCTTTGTGCACTAAAAGCAATCATTTTTTCATTGAAACTTAAAGAATAGTCTCGAAATCCTAGTTTTACGTCAATGAGCTTCAATTGAATTTTTAAGTCAAGGTCCCACAATCTCAGACCCCCGTCACCAGCATCTGTTAAAACTTTAGAAAAATCTCGATAAAATATCATCTTTGAAAGAGAACTTGAATGTCCATCGAATCCTCCAACAAAACTATCTTCTTTTATTAGGAACTTATTGATTGTATTTTGGCCTAGGTTTACTTTGTATCCCATATATATCGTTGATAAATCTTTCGGAAAGGCGAGAGTCAGCGCAGTTGAATGGCATTTTATAACCTTGATAGTTTGCATTGGAAATGAAGCCATATGGATTTTAACAGTTTTATCATAAGACGAGCTAATCAAATATTCATCACAATAGTTAAATTCAAGAAAAGCAATAAAGCTTAAGTGAGCAGCTTCACACATCGTAACTTTCTCATCCAAATAAATAAAAACACTTCCTTCACTACATGCAGTAGCAACTTTTCCACTAATATTCCCAGTCGCAAAACAATTGACACCTGGGTACCTCTGGCACCTTCTTCCTTCACCCTCCAGTGAAAAATAAAAAATTTCTGATCTTTCATTCAAAACAAGCAGATTTTTCAAGTCAACAGTAAAGTTGAAAGTTTGAAAAGTTTCTTTTTCAATAAGAAACATTTTGATTTGCTCTTGTTTTTCAAAGTCCCAAATCACAATTTTCTCTGATTCGACCAAACAAGCAAGAAACTTTGTGCATTTAGAAAATCTTGCCAAAGTCGTTCCTTCTGAGCCTTGGATTACTTTCATTAGATGATCATGGGAGTCGAGATCGATGATATTCAGCAGGTCCTTCTCTCTAGTTATAACCAGAAAGCGATTGTCTTTAGTAAGTTGCATGTCAAGTATCGCCTTATTCCCTTTAAGAATCGTTTTCTCTTGTGAATGGGTAGAAAGATCCCATAAGATAATACAACCATCTCGAGAACTTGAAAACAACTTTTTTTTTTCAATGTCAATTAAGATTTTCGTAATTTCTGAAGTATGAGCCACAAATTTAAAGTACTTTAAAGAATTTTTCATAATTTTCAAAGCTTTTTCCTTCATCTGATAAGAAAATTCACTAAAATCAGCATTATTGAGAACAGTTAAATCTTTTCTATCCTCAGTGATTCCATCATCATCTTCCATTATATCATTCCCAAATTCAAAAAGTTCCTGAATTACCCAAGATTAAATTATCTATAATACCCTACCACGTCAGGTTGGATATTTTTCATCACTTCTTCTAAAACGACTTTAACCCCGCAGTCACTCTGCAATCCAAGCGACTTCCTAGAAAACTAAATACTCCTTACAGCCAAAAACATCTTAATTTCATGCACAAAGAAAAAAATACTTTCAACAGAAGCAATCACATCTTCCCTAGGTCGTATTTCAAAAAGTTTACAAAAATACATAAACCCTTTGATTTTATCTAAAACTTCATTTTCACTTGATGCATTTAACTGGTCAAATACATTATTTCTGAATTTTTCACCTTGAATAACTTTCCTTTTTAGTTCCTTCAAACTTTCAATTACTTCTTCAAGTCTTGACCCTGGAGAAATCATGATTTCTTCACAGATCTGCTTTACAAACTTATCAATTCCAGGAAGGGTCATCATGACTTGTTGTATTTTATGTAAAGCGTTGGGAATTTCGAGGTAAGACTTAAGACTTAATTGACTTACCACGTTTTGAAGGACTTTTAATTTTTCTTGTGATTCATCGTCTTTTTGAATGCGGGGTCTTTGGTAGGACTGGTCATTTTCAACACTTTTTTCTTTGAGTTTCTTGAAAGATGAGTTAAGACCTTCTACTTCTCTTCTTGAGCTTTGAAGGTCTTGTAAGAGTTTCTGAACTTGTTCCTCATAATTCTGAATAATCGCCATGATTTTCGCATCATTATCACGAAGAGGGTTATAATCTTGATCCATAAAAGCTTTAAAGATACTAACAGGTCTTTCTCCAAAAGTCTTAATTTTCTGATTCACTACTTTTTCTTCTCGAGACTTGAAATTTTCCTGTTGTTTTGCAAGTTTTTCTTGTAATTGTCTGTTGATTTTATCAAGATTTCTGATTTTTTCTTCTATTCCTTTATTTTTTTCTGCTTGAAGACATTTTGCCTTGTATTCTTCTTCAAGTTCTTTATAGGAACTGTTGAGTTCTTCGAAGTTTCTTGATAAGTTTGAATACTCAGTGATCAACTCGACTAAAGTGTCTTGAGCTGAAGACGGGTCCGGGTAGTCCTGGTCGTAATCGTCTTGATTTATTGTTAAAGGCGCAAAACCGTGAGTTGTTAAAAGGTTGTTTATTTGCTCCCATACTACATGGTCACCTTCGAAATCTTCTTTTTCTCTTGGAGCTTCTTCGATAAAGCTGTCTTTTTTTGGAGAGATTTGCTGACAAAGCTCTGAAAGCTTACGAATTTCTTCTTGGATTTCGTTTGATTGCTTTAAAAACTCTTGTACGGATGATGTTACTCCTTTGTTTGGAGATGAGGTGTAGTCGGATTTGTCTTTGTCGTCTTCGGAATTGTCTTCTACGGAGTAGTTATCGGAGTCGTCCATTTCTATTAGTTGGTGGATGAAAATAGATGAATTGGTTTAGTTTATGATGTGTTTTTGATTGATTTAGGAGGATTGATGAGTTATTTGGGGTAGTGATTTTAGTTACTTTTTGAGGTTTTTTATTGGATTTTTGTTGGTATTAGAGTTTAATTGGGATTCAGAAAATGTTTAAGGATGGTTTAGTTGAAGTAATGATTATTATGGGTTGTGATTTTCTTTAGTTGGTTGAGTTTTCTTTATTGTATTGTGATTGGTGTTAGAGTTAAAACCGGATAAAGTAAATCTTATGGGTAAGTAATTTATTCATAGTAATAATTTATTATCTTAGGGCTTTATCGAGGTGATTTCAGTGATTTAATTAGTCTAAACTGCTCAGGATATGTCTAAATATAAAATGACCCTAAAATAACTGAGCTTTTAAATAAGTAAGTTTCCAATAAAGTTATAATGCTCTTAAAAATATCCTTCAATCCTAGAATAACCTTGTCTACTTAGATCTCTAATCTAAAAGTTATTTTAAAACCATTCTTAATGATATTAAAATAGATTGATATCAATGAATATCTTATCAAGCGATCCCAGAATCATCCTTCTAAGTTCAAACATATCTCCTACCATCAAATCTCTAAAAAAACTCCTAACTCTAAATCTATTCAAAATCAACTAACCCATAAAAAAATTAACCTTGTTGTAACTATTCCTTATCTAAGGATTAAAATACCTATCATTTCCTCCATTAAATCCATGTTCAGTTTCCTCAATAGTCAAGTCAGCCTTAGCCTGATAATCCGTAAGAATCCTCATCAAATTCTGTGGAAAAGACAAAGGCCTCACAAACAACTTCTCAATTCCCAGAGCCTGAGGACTAACAACAAGATCCATCTGCGACTCCTGAACCATATCAAGTGTCATATGCCTTGAAAGTCCATGAGCATGAGGCATCCATGTCATAAATCGATGAGCTTGATTAAACCTGAAAGACTTAAGATTTGGAGGAAATCCAATCTTATTGAAAATAATTTCTAAGATTTCCTTCTGAGTATAAACTTGAGGTCCTCCAAGTTCATAAGTCTTTCCAATACTTTCAGGAAGTCTTAAAGCATTCATAGTGGCCAAAGCGACATCATCATGAAAGATCGGTTGTCTCTTTTCACTAGCGTCGCCGATGACAGGCATCCATCCAAGCATTCTGTGAGTCAAGGCGATCCTCGTGACGAACTTGTCAAGTTCTCCAAAAATCAGAGTAGGTCTAAAAATAGTTGCATCAGGACAAGCGTTTCTTACTTCTTGTTCTCCGATCCACTTAGTGCGAAGTCTCGTGGAAGGACTGTTGGGATCAGCGCCGACGGCTGAAAAATGAATAAATCTTTGAACGTCCGGATTTCTTTCAACTGCTTCTGCGATTAGTTTAGGGATTTTCACGTTCCCGTCGTAGATAAAGTCGTAGTCCTTTAAGTGTTGACTTGACCCGATGATACAGATCACGACGTTCGCTGTTTCGATTAAACGGTCGATGACCCCTGGAGCGTTGTAGTCGATGAACTGAGGAATTGCAACGTTTTTGTAAGCTGCAGTGTTTTTTAGGTAGTCGATCCATTTTGAAGAGGTTCTTGTCGGAAATGAAAGCTGGGCTCCTAAGGATCCTAAACGCCAGCCGATTGCAGGACTTAGTTGAGATGAACCTCCGAATATTACGACTCGCAACTTTGAACTGGACTCTGGCTCGTTTATTTGGAGAAGCTTGCGACTCAGAGATCTTGATATCACGTTCAACATTTTTATTACTAAGCTGATGGGGATTCAGATAGGCTTCTTAGACGGCGAAGTTCTTCGATCATTTTGTAGTTTTTTCTTAGACTTTGAAGGATTCCGTTGAATTTCTTGCTTAGGTCTAGAGACCATTGAAGTACCCCACAACAGAAAAAGCAAAAGAACACATTCAAACCAAATATAATCAGAACTTTACGAGTATCATCAAGCCCGCCTGAGTCATTTCCAGTCTCATCATCACTAATTCGCAAGAAACCTCTGATCAAAGATTACTTGAAACGGCAGGAGACTGAGCACTAGCCAGAAAGAATAAACAACTGAGAATAAAATTCATTTATAACATCTCGATGATAAATATGGAAAAAGAGTTAAAAAAAAGTAAGAAAATCGACAAGCGTAGTTTTTTTTACACTGACATAAGACCCTTGACAACAATGTTCGGGTTTTCACTAAGAAACAGTATTTTAGTCATTTCAGTGTTAGACTTCTTCGCAGGTTTCGTGAATTTCGTGAGATTCGCACAGTACACAATCCTTTTGTACATGGGATCTCAGAGCATTCAAGATTTTTTAGTCTTGCTGTCTTTTTTCACAGGTGCTTTGTCAATAGTCTTCGCTTTCAACTCGGTGAAATCAGTGTTAATCCTGAAGCCAAAGTACCTTTTTGACTACTCGATTTACAAGCAATTAGAGTTCATTTTGCAGATATTAATTTGGACGGTTTATGAAGCGATTGAGTTTAACAGAGGGTTCGTGTCATATCCGATGATTGTTTATATCTTTGTGACCCGGATGATGTTTTTTTATGTGGCTTGGGTGATTTGGAGCGCTTATTCGCATATTTTAGACGGGAACACTTTCATTGTGATTGAAGGCAAGATTATGGACTAGTAGTCAATATTAGAATAATTCAATGGAACCTAGACTGAGCTTTATTCACGTCATCAGGGACTACTTTGATAGAATTTTAGAAGACCATAATGAGATGAAAGCTTTAGTGGTCGACCAAGACACCCTCTCGACAGTCTCTCTCGTCATCTCTCAAAGTGAAGTCTTGCAAAAAGACGTGTTCCTCATCGAAACCATTGAAAAACTTGAAATTCCTCGAGGTTCAGACCGTTTATCACATTTAAAAGGTCTTCTAATAATTCGACCCTCTCCTGAAAATATTTCAATCCTAAAGCGGGCTTTAGACTACCCGAAATACGAAAAGTTCTTCATTTACTTCACTAATAAAACCTCAGAATCCACTTTAAAAGAACTTGCAGAAGCTGACAGGTCTGAAGTAATTTCTTCAGTGATTGAAATATTTTCAGATATCACTCCTCTTAACCACGACCTGTTCACTTTAAACATTCCAAACGTTGTAAGTCTTTCAAGCGAAGGTGTCTGGGGGGACAAAGAGCGATCTCTTCTCAACAAGTTATCCGAGCGAGTATTCGCTTCTTTATTGACAATGCGAAAATTTCCAGTGATTCGTTACCAGAAGTCTTCAAAAAGATGTCAAGAGTTAGCCTTTCAAGTCCATCAACTACTGCGAGAAGACCCTGACCTGATGACGAGTTATGCAGGAAGGTCGACTACAGGGCATAAAAACACGATCGACAATGTAGACCAAAGTTCAGTTTTACTCATTGTTGACCGTCGGGAAGACCCAGTGACGCCTTTGCTGCATCAATGGACTTATCAAGCAATGCTTCATGAGTTACTCGGAATTGAAAATAATAAAGTTCAGCTTAAACAGTACTCAGGCCCTGACCGTGAAGTGCCTCTTACCTGTGTTCAAGACGAGTTCTTCAAAGAGTTCATGTTCGCCAACTTTGGAGACCTGGCACAAGGCGTAAAGGACCTCGTCAACGAATTCCACAACAATCAGAAATTCGGTCAAGACGTGGAAAGTATTGAAGATATGAAAAAGTTCGTAAAGGACTACCCAGAATTCAGCAGAGTTGCTGGAAATGTAAGTAAACATGTTTCTCTTACTTCAGAAATCGACTTAAAAATCAAGAAAAGAATACTTTTAGATGTCAGTGAAATCGAACAGGACATTGCTTGTAATGAGAATAAAAATGAGCAGTTTAGGAAAATCAATGAAATTTTAAAGGATGGAAGGTATAACCAGATGGATAAATTAAAACTTGTGATTCTTTTCGGGCTTAGATATGAAGGTGACCCGAAATCAGCTCAGTTGCTGAATGGACTTAGGGATTCAGGGGTGAAAGAAAGTGAATTGGACTTGCTCGAAGCGGTTTTGAAATACGCGGGGGGGTCGAAGAGGTCATGTGACTTGTTTCATAATAAAAATTTGATTGCTCGTGCAAGGTATAACTTCAAGATGGTCATGAAAGATGTGCCGAATGTGTTTATTCAGCATCAGAGCTACTTATCAACTGTCATCGACCAGGTGGTTAACAAGAGGCTGAAGGAAAATGAGTTCCCTGCAACTGCACCGTTTAACTCACGAGAAAATCTTTCTACGCTTTTTGTGTTTGTTGTCGGAGGGACGACTTATGAAGAGGCTAAAGAAGTTGCTATGATTAATCGAGCGGGAGGTGAAACTACGGTTTTACTTGGAAGCAACTTTGTTCATAATTCGGTCAGTTTTCTTGCGGAAGTCTCACAACTCAACTTGAGATAGGTAAGGTTTTTGTTATAAATGGAAGAGGAGGTCTCTTTTCAGGATGAAATCGAGTGGTGTGTTGGACAACTTGTACTTGGACTTCTTAGTGGAAACCCGAATTCGGAACAGGTTAAGGATTCGAAAAAAGTCATTGATAAACTACAGGGAAATAAGGTGAGTTATGTATCGAAAAGACATCTTATGAATGTTGTTTTTGGAGATTATCGAAAAAGGATGAGAGATACTCCTCTTGCACGGGTTCGACAAGAACTCTCCGCACATAACTTAGAAAGAGTGAGGGACTCATATAAAATAACCTTAAACAAGTAGAAAATTCACTTAGGATAAATTTCTATTATAATAGATAAAATAACCCTGAAAATTCTCCCCTTGCCACCAAGGAATAGGAAAGTGCAAAGAAACAATAACTCGAGTTTTCAAACTAAAAGCTTTAACCAGCATTCCCTCAATTTTTTTAATCGCTTCAGGTAAAAGATAAATATAAATAACCGTAACATCCAACAACTCCGCATCTAAAAAGTCACAATTGAAAATTTTTACACTTTCTTCAAGTCCAAGTTCATCAATGTTTTTTCGCGCAATTTGAATAAGTTCAGAATTCAACTCATATCCGATTGCGAGTTTGCATTGCATGAAAGCTGCTGATAACAAGACCCTCCCGTCGCCACAGCCCAGGTCGATTAGGATGTCTTCAGTGCCCAGGGCAATCTTTGTGAATACTTGGATCAGGTTTTCATTTAAAGTTGGCTGAAATGGACTCAAAATCCCTCCCGTGTCCCAGAGTCCTTCTTCTGGAGGCATTTCAGCGAAGGGAAGAATGTTTTCCATTGTTTATTATTTAGTTAAAAGTTTTTATGACGGGCTTGACGGATGTTTTTCATTATTTTAGTGGCGAAGGTTGAAGTGTTTTTGAGGATTCTTAGGGATTCTTGTTGGTAGTCGAAGTTCTTTGGATAGTCTTCACAGTCATCTGAGGAAGAACTAGGACTCTGCTGCGTAACAGCTTCTCTAGAATTCTGTATTTTTTTCAACAAGCTCAAAAAACTTTCCTTTTTCTTTTTACACTTCAAAAACCTCTGAGAATTTCCCCGTCGTTCAGGGCTACTTTTCTTAACTTTACGTACAGGACTCGGATCAGAGTTCTGACTTTTATCATCAACCCGTTCCTTATCAAAACTCGAATCAATTTTTAAACGTTCAAGATTTTTCATTTTCGTTAATTTTTGATGAAATTTCGAAGAATTTCCAGAAGTTTGACTTTCAATCAATTTTTCAATATCAGATTTTTTCGGACTATCTTGTTTTAATTGTTCTTTTTTGAGTTCTTTTTGAATAGGAGGAAGTTTCGAAATGGCTTCTAAGGCGGTTTTCAAGTTTTCCTTGTTGGGGTTTTCTCGATATCGGTTTGAAGAGATTATTGTCATTCGGGCTGACTTGCAAGTCGATGAACTTTTCGGGTCGAGTTTCGAGGAAGTTGGCGGTTTGGGTGTTGTGATTTGAATTGGACTTACCATGACTGGAGTTTCGAAAGATTTTTGAAGGTTTTCAAGAGTTTCTAGGTGATGGTGTTTTTTCATTAGGCTTTTAGGTACTTTTAAAAGTGACCTTTTTTTGTCATTGATCACTGAAATGCCGGTCTTCACATAGTAACCTGAAGTGTTTAAGGATGAAAAAAGGTTTTCACTGTATCTTTGTAGTGATGGAGGAGGACTTTCTGCGAGAGAGTAAAGATTATCTAGTCTGATAAAATTCTTCATTTCCGTTAGGTTACCTGATTATATTCAATAAATAATTAATTTATCATAATGGAAATAATCTTTTGCTTTTTAAAACTTATCTTTTTATAGTTCTTTTAAGTTAACTATATTTCTTGAAGTTATCTTCACTGTAGAGATTTCATCGTGGTTTAAAGTTGTTAGTCTATTAGAAAATATTATTCATCGCAAAGATTTCTGGTACTTTAAACGACTTTTCAAGGCTTGAACTCTTCCAGACCAGAGATAATATCGCCAGGAAAAAGGCTTAAGTTAAGGAGGCCTTGCAATTAAATCTTTACTCTTAGGCATTTTGAAACCCAGGGAAGGTTGAGTTGTAAAGAAACAGAAGAAGTTTTAATGGCAGTGGTAGTCACATGGTTCAACCTTTCTCAATATTTTGATTTAAGTCTGTGAGGGTTGATTTATTCTTGATTCAAGTCATCGAATTACTGCCATAAACTTGTCAAAATAAAAGACCGCGGAAAGACCTAAGGAACAAAGAAAAATATTGAAAAATTGATGATTCGTGTGAATCTCTTCCATATTAGCAGTCTGTTACTCATGAAATTAAAACGATGCAAGTATAGATCAGCGCGTCAAGCTTGTAGTTAATGATGAAGTCAGTTTTCTGTGATTAGATGATTTAAGGACTTGATCGAGAAAGTATTGAATCATGAGTTTTAAGATAAAACTTCGGTTTTAGATAATTTTGCTTTCATAGTGGGAATCATGTTTAAGAGGGAGTTCGAGGATTACGACAGGATGACTATGACTCAATTAAATAATTAGATGATTATATTCTTCATTCGAAAACTGATTAGTTTCATATTCATTTGAACCTCAAATAGCATATAAAGTTGCAATATTATATTTACCAGTAACATCAATAAGAAGCTCAGTCATGCGAAGTACTCACTTGGTTAGGGTTATGATAATGAAACTTATCATAAAACCATATAAGCATCATTATGAATCTCATGATAAAGTCCATGATCAAGAATCCATCATCTTAACGATCAGTAATGCAAAATTTTCCAAAATAAAAATGATGCCGAGGATTATTCTGTCGAACTTAGTCTTTGATGCGATTAAATAATGAACTTGCAGATGATTTCGATTATCTTAAAAAACTAGAAATTTCGCTTAGTAAAGCTTTACTTGTATCAAATGTGCATCTTGGAATGGGTCTTCTTACTTTATTATTTTTTCATTTTTTTACTTGTTGTTAGGCACTTGGAAATGGTACTCAACTCTCAAAAAGCACTTATTTTTCGCAACTTGTTTTCCATTTATTATAAAGATATTTTAATAAATGATCTGAAACAGTGCAAGGATTTAGTTTTGTTATTTTAAATTTTATTCAGGTGTGGAAGTTTCAGATAGTTAAATAAAGTAGATAAGTACTTGAGATTTAGGCATGATCGTATTCATAAGTAGATCGCATTTAACTCATCAAAATCTTGCAAGATTTAGGTAGTATCCATTTGAAATCTAAATATAAATAAATTGGAGCTTGAGTTAGTGTTTCATCAAGAAAAAAAATACAAGATGTTTAAAAAATCAACAGAGAATGCGTTTGTAACGAATGGGGTTTTAGGTTAGATATTTGGACATGGATTTCTAATAAATATTGATGACCTATTCGAACCCTAAATCCCTAATTTCAACTAATAAAATAATATTCTAAACAAACCTTTCTATTATTTTCTTCAAATCTTTATTCGAAGCCAGCCATTCTTTTGACTCATCTAAATTCTGAAAGAAATGTTTCATATTTTTTTCATCAAGACTCCAGATGATAAACCCTTCGAATTTCGCGATAGAAACAATAAATTTATCATCTTCCGTAAAGAAAACCTTCTCGATATGTAATTGATGTCCATAAAAGCAAGTATATAGATTTTTCGTTCGAATATTCCAAATGATTACAGTTTTATCATTTCCAGCTGATGCAGCAAAGCATTGGTTATGAGATATTTTCACAGTAGTCACTTTTTCAGTGTGCCCTTGAAATATGCACTCTTGGCTAAAATTTGTGATGTTCCAAATTATTAGATACCCTAAATCATCTCCTGTTAAGGCGAAGCTTTCGTTTTCTGAAATGTCAACACATAACACTGAACTGTGATGGCCGTTTAGTGAATAAGAGTTATTGTTTTGTGTAAGATCCCAAAGGATCACATTATTTTTCTGACCAAATGAGCAACTTATCAAGAATTTCTTATTGGATGATAAACACAAACTGCTAACAATAAAACTATGACCTTTAAGTACTGTTTCATGGTCATTAAGAAAGTCCCAAATAATAACATCATTGAATCTTCCAAAAGCAACTAATTGACCTTTAAGGCTTTGAGACTCGGCAGTAAAACTTCGAACTGAGATGAAATATTCAAATTTTTTCGTAGAAATTTTAGAAACTCCAATTCTACCTTCTTCTGATACTGATAATATTAAATCGTTTTTAGTTTGAACTTCCCAAACCCTGCCTAGGTTATTCGTAAACTTGTGAATAATTGACCCTGATTCAAGGTGCCAGAGAATAATTGACATGTCTTGTGAACTAGAAACAAGTTTTGCATCATCTGAGGTCACAGATATAGAAATTATTTCATCACTGTGGCCTCCTAGACAAGAATAGAGTTTCATTGAAACATTATCCCAAACCTTTATCAGGCAATCTTTAGAACCAGAAATAATAAACTTATTACTTTCAGTTGTAACTATGGATCCAATTGCATCATCATGAGCTTTAAATGAGTAATCAATACTAAAAGTTTCCAAATTATATTTATACAGATTCATTCTTGTGCCAATAATCAACTCATTTTAGGACTAACAAATTCCGAAACAATAATTTCATTCAATGAAATTTTTTCTATCAATTCATCCATCGCAGACCCCCAAATAAAAATTTCTTTTAAAAAAGATCCAGTAATGATAAAATCTTCATCTTTGGTAAACTTGACAAAAGAAACAGGTCCTAAATGTCGCCTTGATACTTTTTTCAGACTCAACTTTTTAAGATCCCAGATCCTGATACTTTTATCATGAGACCCGCTGATAGCTAACGACTAGTCACGACTAAGAGTAACACACGAAACAGAAGCTTTATGTCCAGTCAAGCAAGCGATTTGCACCTTATTAAAAACATCCCAAATCCTTAAAGTTGTATCAGAAGATCCTGTAATCGCTTTGCTTCCATCATTGGAAATATCCAGACACAACAAAGATCCTGAATGATTCTGAAGGAATTTCTTTTCAATCAAAATTGACTGTTTTTTTAGGTCATGGTCTAAAGTTAGGAATTGATGAGAGTAAAACTTTTTTACCTCTTCTGTCAAGTTGTTTAAGTTTAGAGGATGAGTTTTCAAATTAGTATTTAAAATATTTCTTATTTCTTCGAGTTCTTTTGAGATGAATTCAGTTTTTTTCTGTAAACTTCTGTAGTATTGGATGTAGTTATTTATGGTGTTTATCTGTGATATGCTGAAGTCGCATATTGTTTTTATTACTTTTGAGGTCTCGGTTGTTAGAGAGTCTTTTAGAGATTTGAGAAGAGAGAGTCTTTTTGAGAGCTCTTTGTTTAATATTGATCTTTCTGGATCTTCTAAGGATGATGTCAACTTTTTGAATTTATGGCTCTCGTTTCGGGCTAAATGGTCCGCGAAGTGAAATAAACAGAGTTTTATATTTGAGCAGTAGAGACAAAGGAAGGCAGCGCCTTGGTTACATTGTGAACAGTTCATCTTTATTGGAATGTTTTGGTTAATTAATTGGGTTGTTAGCTTTTTATATGTCTGATAGTATATGAAATCCACTAAAAATCTAAGTTTTTTCCTAACTCTTAAAATTGAAGATTATTCAAAATATTTAAATAAATATCCATTTAAATACTCTTGAAATCTAAGTTTCTTCAAACATTCTTTTAACAAAGTTTCTTTTCTAATAAACTCCTAAAACATTTCAATTAATAACTAAAATTAGCTCCTAACTATTGCATAATGTCCTATATCCGATAATAATCATCCCCTTCCTCATACTTCAGAGTATATTCTCTAATCATATTATAAAACTTCATTTTATCTTCTCGAAAATTCCCAAATCTATCAACATCCAGCCCACAATCATATTTGTAGGACTCAAGCACTTCATGAATAATGAAAATTTTTTTGATTACTGTATAAGTAGGACTCCATTCACTTCTAATTTCCCAGCAACATTCACAAATAGTACCTCTTTGAGAGATGTTTAGATGAAGAATCTTTGAAATAATTCTGAAATTAGGAGGATTAAAAGGGTATGCATTGCTGAATTCCACTAAGATCTTGAAAAAGCCTCCTTGGTATGGACTTGACTCAGGACCTTTCAATGTGACTATCCAGCTTAAATCGTCAATTTTTTCTAAAGATTGGACGATTGACGGCATGTTTTTCTTGAATTCGTTGAACTCTTTTTCGACTCTTAATAAAGCTCTTGAAGTCATTATTTAATATTAAGGTTCTAAGATGAAGAGTGATTGGAATATGTTAATTATTAGAGAGGATTATACGAATGTTTGATAATTTTATGTTGAGATCTTTAAAGTTTAAATCGTGTAAAGAATTCGCTTGATCTACTTTGAATAATAAGAACTTTTTATCGATCACTTTTAATACATCAAAGAATTATCGATTATTTAATTACTACTAGCTATCCTTTAAAATTAATAATTTTATAGTTGGTTTATCTCTTAGAATCGAAATATGGATTATAAGTATAACAAAAAAATTTAAAGATATGGGAAAAATGATAAGGAAATGATCATAATTATTCGATCTTATTTCATTATCTTTAATACTTGGCATCTAATCTCACCACTATATCAAAACAAAATAAATAAATATTGATGAGAGTTTAGTATGTATTGAGGTAGAAAACGTATTTTGTATATACTATTGATAAAAATTGAATATTTTTATAAAAAGTTTGAGATTAATTATTAATGAGAAGCCAGATAATAAGATATAAAAGTCTACAACGTATCACTCTATTGAACAATATCTATGAACTAATTTTCGCTGATTTGATATAAACATTGATCTTTTTAGAAGTTTAGTATATATCTCATGCTATCCCTCTAGTGGCAAAAAAGTATTAAAATCAAGGAGGAGAATGTGAATACTAAGTATTCTTAATAATTATTTTGAAATACAAAAGTGAGTAGATTTGCAAACATCAATGTTTTTGGAAAATGTTATTTAATTCTAACAAAAATCTTATTTATCAAATTCGATGATAAGTCTATAAAAAAAACATTCACAATAATTTTTTTCTAAAATTCTTAAAACCATGCACTTATTTACTATATCTCCCACATAAACTTTAATCCATCTTAAAACCCTGATCATCCTGAACCTCTCCCGCATAAATCAAAGTAAAATCTCTTGCAATGCTATAAAATCTCATTTTATCTTCTTCGAAATCTCTTAATCTTCCAACAACGAGATCGCATTTATCATCATATCTTTCAAGTAAATCATGAATCATGAACATAATTTTGTATATAGTTAAAGCAGGATGCCAGTTTTTCTCTGAGCACTGCCCGCAACATCTACAAAATAAACCTTCAGGCAAGATATTTGGATGAAAAATTTTGGTAATGATTCTGAAAGTAGGTGCTTTAAAAGGGTATTCATTTTTGAATGTTACTAAGATCTTGAAAAAACCTCCTTCATATGGGCTTGAATCAGGGCCTTTTAATGTGATCATCCAGTTCATAAGATCGGCTTTTACTAGAGAATGGACGATTGATGGCATGTTTTGTTGGAAATCTTTGAACTCTTTATCGATTCTTCTATATACTGCCATTATTAAGTCCTTAAGTAATAAGAGGATTATTTATTCATCGAGTGGGTATAAATTTGAAAGGTTAAATAATCTCATGCTGAGATTATTCAAGTTGAATTGTTTAACTATTCAGCTTAATCTACTTTGAATTAAATTATGAGCTAAGTATGATTAACTTATTATAGCAGGCTAGATTACTGAAATTATAATATTTTGAAGAAAAGCACTTATTTCAGAGTATCATAATCAGGAAATGTTGAAGTGTAGAACACAGTTTATGATTAAAGAGGATTCTCTAGTAAATTAGATATGAAAATTTCTAAGTCAGGCCTATCTTACCAATATAAAACCGATTAAATACCTTGAAAGGCATACTATATTCAGTTTATAGGCGAAATTTTCTTCTTTTTCAGGCTTGAGAGATGCACTGATTTACTTTTTGTAAAAATTTCACATATTGGAAAAATTCATCTTTCATAAAATTGAGTCTCGAAACAAATTTTACATTAATTCCCTAATTGACATATTTCACAAACTTTCACATAAATAATTAAACTTGGAGTAGCGATAGATTATATAAACAATTTTTTTCACTCAAATCTTTATAATTCATTCAAAATTTATTTAAAGATTTGAATTTTTTTATTATTTGAAATTGAATATATGAATGGCTGAGCTTATAAGTCAATTCTTATTATAAAAAAAACTCATTGAAGAAATTGAGCTGTTGAATAGTTAATCAACCTTAGAATGATTCTTCCGTTATATCTAATCTTGATAGTGTTCAAATCAAGATTAATAAATAAAACAGATTATTTCTAGTATTCAAGTTAGGCTAATTAATCCATTTATACAAATATTAGAAAGTAAATCACACAAAGTAAAATAATTGATTAATGTTTCAAAAGATCAACTTATAATAAACAATTGATAATCTTCTAAATTTATCCTGATTTATATTTATTATGTGAAGATTCTAACCTTATGTCACCTCGACACTTGAAAGTTTACCAAATATAGCACCAATCGAAATAATTCAAAATCTTTTAAAACATATAATTCACTTAATATTTCCAATATCCTGAAAGCTGACAAAGACAAATATTCTATTCCGAGTCCTCAGAGTATATGTGAGTTTTCATCTATATTTATGTTAATTAAGCATTGATGAATCGATAATTTTGTTCAAAACACTGATTATTTAAGTCTGATAATTATAATTACAGAAAAAGAATTGAATCTTTAATGTGATTTGTGTCTTTTATTTTTAGGGAATCATTTAGTTCCTGGTTAACCTTAGAAACTTAAGTCTTTGAATTTATTAATGAAGAATAATGTTTACTGTGAATGAATTCAGTTATTTCCCACTTCTGTCGATAGGTGAATTGTTAAGTCTTTGTGGAAATTTTTAGGATTTCAATTTACTTAAGAATACTTCTGATTTAAATGATAGACCTGAAATTTAAGTAATTAGATATTTATGAACATCAGTTTGTATAATCATCTATCCTAAAGTTTTATTTGATTTATTGAATCAGTATTTTAGAATCATCTATATTTTAGAAATGAAGAACATTATATATATGGAAAACAGAAATTCATGGAGCTTGATTAATGCAAGCATGTGTCTAACTACAAGAGATCATACTCTAGAATTCCACCAAAACCTTCCATCAACGCCAAACCTGATAAACTACATCTACAAGAAGCGTGAAACTTTCTACCTAGTAAAACTCTACAACACAAAATCTCCCGAAAAATCCATAGAAAAAGAAATAAAAATCCTAACCCAAATAAACGAAAAGCAAAAGATTTCTCTTCAAATCCTAGAAAAAGTCGAACTAAACAACAAGCACTTCCTAATCTACACCTTAAAAGACTTTCTGCCCCTATCTTCTTACTTAAAGCAAAAAGTATCAATAGATCCCCAAAGTTTAATCATTCCTTTAATAACCCTTCTAAAGCAAGTCCATGAAAAACAACTGATTCACTCTTGTTTAAATCTCGAAACAATCTTCATAAACAAAGACCTGAAGTTAAAAATCATCGGATTCGAAAACTCTCTTAATCTAGAAGATCTTAACCTTGAAGCATCAAAGCTGAAAAAACGTATTTCAATTCAAAACAAACATTTCAAGGCCCCAGAACTAATAAAGCACGGATACAACATCAGCCCAGCAGTCGACATCTGGAGCTTAGGATGTATTTTATTTAAAATCCTTCACCCTTCAGAGACTTTAGATAAATTCGACGATGAAAAACAAGCACTTGTTGAAAACGAGCAAAATCCGATTTTTCGAAGAGTTTTCAAACTTTGCTTTATTATCGACCCGATGCTTAGAGGAAGTCTTGATGCAATTAAACAAGTTTTCACATCAGTTCCTCAGCAATTCTCGAAAATCACTGAATTTTTAAATAAATCAACTGATTCTTTAATTTCTTCTATTTTAAACTCGAGAGATGTTCCTAATCCCAGATATTTTCAGAAACTTCTGGAAAAAACTGCAGACCCGGCAAGTTTTTCTAAGTTTTTTGGATGTCTTGTAAAGAAAAAAATTGATTCTCAGGAAAAAGCTTTGAAGGCTGTTTGGCTTATTCATTCTTATTCGCTGAAAGTAAATACTTTAGCTTATAGAGAGAAATTTTTAGAGATTAAACAGAAAATTGAGAAGTTTTATAGAAAATTTGTTGGACAGGATAATTTTCTGGAGAGTTATTTGGGGATTTTGAGGGATAAGTATGAATTAATTGGGAGTTTTAATGTGGATATTGGAACTTGTTGGAAATTGGATTGTTTTAATGAGTATTCTGAGATGATTTTAAAGTATTTGGGTCATTTGATAAGGTTTTTATCGAAAGTATTAAGTCAAAAAGAAGTTTTAAATTTTTTTGGTAATATTACTGAATCTGTTGTGAATGAAATACTAATTATTTACTCTTACTTAATGAAAAATATTATAAACTTAGGTGAATTTAAAAATAACTTAATTAGTGCAAGAATTATCTTTTCAAGGAAACTTCAAACAATTTACAATAGGTTTCCTTTTATTGATTTTCAAGTTTCAGTTCCTCTAACTCTAGAAATTTGCATTCATAGAGATTCTATACATGCTGGAAAATTAGAAGAGATGAAAATCGATCCAGCTCAAATCATTATCTCTGAAGATGAGCTGGGATCTGGATCGACTTCTAAGGTTCTTAAAGGAATTTTAAATAACGAAGAAGTAGCAGTAAAGGTTTTTATTAATAATTTTGTTGATAAAAAATATTTAGAGCGAGAAATTTTATCAAATTCCAGATTACAACATCCTAATATCGTAAAATTTTTAGGTTACTTCTATGATGAATACGATCAACTAAATCTCATATACGAATACTGCAAAGAAGGATCTTTAGACAAATTTCTTTTCTACAACAAAATCTCTTCCAGATCAAAACTCAAAATCGCTTTAGACATCGCTAAAGCCATGCTTTTTATGCATAGCCAAAGTCCACCAATTCTTCATCGAGACCTTAAAAGTGAGAACATTCTCATCAGCAAGCAAGTTTTGAATATAAATGAAGAACCAATTGTAAAGATAACTGATTTCGGCTTATCTCGAATAGAAGGCATCAACCGAATGACTAATCGAGTTGGAACTTTTGGATGGATGGCCCCTGAGGTTAAATCTGGAAAATTTTATACTACCGCTTGCGATGTCTTTTCTTACTCTATTGTTTTGTGGGAAATTTTTGCGGAACCTCTAGAAAGACAGATTTACATTGAAAAGCTAAATAAACAAATTATTGATAGACTTAATGTTGATTTGATTCAAGGAGAATATTCAAATGATTTGAAGGATTTGGTTGCTAGGTGTTGTGAAGAAAATCCGGGAAATAGACTTGATTTTTATGATATTGTTTCGAGGTTAGAGAGTTTATTGAATAATAGTTAAGGTTTATGAATTTAGAGAATTAAAATTTTTAATGATGAATATGCTTCAACTGTGGATTTTTAAATCATTTTAGTTATTGAATTTAGATAGCTATTATACTTACTTATTAATTCATCATTAGTATGCAAATGAATTTTAATTAGTGAGTAATCGATTAATTCCTATGTTTACTTATGTTGTATTCATTTCATATGAAATAAATATTAGATTATTACCTAATATCTAGATGGCCAAGACTATTAAATTTTTTATCTTGTTCCATAATTTATTTACTAATACTACTTGAATATTAACAACTTGGACCAGAATCTGGTAGTTATGGTATAGATATGAAATTCATTGAAAATATAATCTTTATTGATCGATAGAAGGTTCTTCTCAGATCTTGGCCCTTGTAATCTTCGCAGGTAATTTCGTTATTAAAAACGATTTTTTTCTTATTTATAAGAGTCTTTCTCAGTTCTACTATCTTAATATCAGAAACTTTATTCTATCTTGTTCGCTTTCGGTATGAAAAGAAATAAAATTAAGTAAAAGTCAGGTACAGTTAGTTTTATACTCGAAACAGTGAAAATTATAATCAACAAAGACAGCCACCAACAATATTCATTATTATTTCTAAGCTAATCTTATCTATCCTACCCCCATCTTTTGTTAATACATTCAGAGTATCGATCCTTCCATTTTTTCGCATGAATTCCATCATTTTTACTCCAATCATCTTGACCCATCATTTCAATAATTTGAGTTTGTACATTCCAAACTTTTAAAGCTTCAAATGTCTCTACTGAACCGCTTGATTTTTTTTGGTATCTATTTTCTTTGGAATTTTTATGTACTTCATTGAATTTACTGTCTTTTTAAATATACAATCTGATTTTTTTTACCTAAATCAAAGATACATATAAATAAAAATCGTCTGTCATTCGATAACATTAAATTATCGATTTTATCAGTCAAAGTGAATGAACTCCAAGTTTCTTTAATAATTATTATTTTATCGTTAAGAGTAGATTTATTAAACTCTAAGTAAATCTTACCAGTAGCATTAAGATCACAATTATTTTCGAACTTGATTTCTGCCATTTCTTTCATCACATTTGAATAAATTTTCTTGTTGAAGCTAATTAACACTTAATCTAAGTTTTCTTAAATTTTGACTTGTTTTTCTCAACTCATTTATCACTTCTTTAGATATTCTCTTGATCTCTGATATAATTTGATGAGTTTCTTCAAGTATCCTTGAAATGCACTTTTTTAGTTCAGCTTTTATCATAATGCGTTTGAATCTTCTGTTTATTTTTTCAACTATATGCTCGAATTCACTGGAATGTGCCACACCATGGCTTTTACAGAAGTGGGCTTCGCTTGGGGTGCAGGTTTTGCAGATGCTGTATACAGATTTGCTGCATTCTGGATGATTGCATTCCATGTTTATTAATTTTAAAGGATTATGAATGTCCGGGTGATTATATCAATTTTTATTACATTTTAGAGAATTATGTAGAATAAATGGCTGAGTTCAGGTTTTTGAGGATTTTTTAAATTTTGTTTTTCATAGGAGATTATAAATTATTAGAGATATGATATTTATGTATTTTTTATTATCATGTAGTTTTATACCATATCCTAATCAAATAAACCTTAAGGTGCATATTATTTATTATATCAGAATATTAAATGGTATTATGTATCATATTCATATGAATTAAACAACTAGCTTTAATTTATCAATTTGAAAGATTAATTTTTAGTGATATAAATCACTCAAGTT
This sequence comes from Stentor roeselii, assembly GCA_006503475.1. NCBI lineage: Eukaryota > Ciliophora > Heterotrichea > Heterotrichida > Stentoridae > Stentor > Stentor roeselii. The sequence goes on along the minus strand of RSEH01000001.1, from coordinate 229,053 downwards.
GTTCAACTCAGAATTATTTTATCGATGAACAAAGATATATTTACAAACTTATATATAAATATATTAAATCTTCATATATCAATTGAATCTTATTTATATATGTTGACCTTATAAAAAAAGAATGCTTATATTAGCTTCTATATTTTTTTATCCTTATTTGATTTCTTTATAATTTTTTAATAATCAAATCTATGTTAAAAATTTTTAATGCACTAGAGTACTAATATAGAATAATTTAATCAAGCTAATCTGACCATATAAGTATATCAGGATGTAATTATTAACTATCAACATTAAATTTAAGCTTAGATTTCATAACTTAGATATGATGAACCATAAAAAAAATGAGAAGGATTATATTCATAACTAAAAACTTAATAGACATCATATTCAAATCATTATTTTATTAGATTTTCAAAGAGACTTGATTCAAAAAAATCGATATACCAGGTAAAATTAATAAATAATTTGACTACTATCAATTTATCTTTGATTATTAAGTTTGATTCCTGGTAGAAATGATTAGAAAACTCTAATGTCAGATTTTAGGTTTTATTTATTATATATATGGTTCAAAATAGTTGAATAAATTAACAACTATATTAAATCAACATCTCAAAAAAATTTGCTATTCTTTTAGCAAAGATAATTAAATAATTTTAAGGTAATCTTTGATATTTTTAAAATCATTAAGAGTTAAAGACTAATTCTTTCAATAATTTGATTATTAGTTTGAAATGCAAGTCTATATCAATTTAAAGAGTTTCAAGAGACTTTAAGACTCAGTAAATACAATAAAATAATCAAATCCATTCCAAGCATAAAACATTCTAATCATAATAAATGGGAACCAGCTGCTGTTTATCACTAAGCAACCCGCTACTCGACACAGAAGACGACCTCGGAGAAGCCTTAATAATCGATACAGTAGTAATCAACCCAATGCCATCCAGCGAAAAAGCCGAGTACATATTCGCCCACGAAGCCCCAGAGGTAAATTCCTTATCAGACCTTTCCCTCCTATCCAGTAGCCCTTAATTAAATGACTCTCTAATAAATGACTTCGAATATATTTTTCAATGGAAGTCGAATCGCTCAGATCCTGTCAGTGCCTCTTTTCTCTCGTTCCGAGTTCGAAAATCAAGAACTTCTAGACCTGACCTACTCAGTCCCATTATTTTCTCGACTTCGGGCAAAGTACTCGAATCAAGTTCAAGAAAAGTTCTCAAACCTCTTAACTTTAGAAGTCTTTACAAAAAACCAGTTCATTTACGCGAAAGGTGATCAAAGTAACAAGTTTTTTATTCTTTTGAAAGGTGAAGTCGCTTTGTATCAAGTAACAGAAAAAGAAGATTCAGAGCTTTCTTCTTCAGATGACTCTTCAGATGAACTGAGTGATGAAGACTTTGCCAGACTTCTCAGGCCGAGGTCGAAAGCAGTGACGATCAATCCAGTGCTTTTATATGAAATTTCTCAGAAACTTTCAAGTGAGCCAAATCGGGAAAATGAAATAATTTCTCAAGAAGCTCTTGAAAATGAAAGTCAAGAACTAGTTGAATTTATCATTCAATCAAATAATAACGATGAAAATGATGAACTTTCTAAAACTGTTCTTCCTGGACATGATTTTGGACATGAGGCTCTTTTTCCTTCGAAACGTCGAACAATGAATGCAGTTGCGAAAAGTGATGTGCAAGTTGCAAGTATTTCAAGTACTGTGATGGCGAAAGTAATAAAAGAGGTCTCAAGAGAAAGGACTTTAAGAATGTTTGACTTTTTACAGTCAGTGACACTTTTCGTTAAATGGAGTCGATACGAAATAAAAAGAATTCTCGGTTTTTTTAAGTTAAAAGTATTCACAAAAGGACAGTTTCTTTATAAACAAGGACAACCGCCAAGCCACGTCTTCATCATCCGCAAAGGAAACTTCGCCCTTTCAAGAACAATAAAACAAGAAACTCCTGTTTCAGACCTTCCAGGTCTCAGAAACTTCTCAAGTAAAAGAAGCTCCAGGCTTCATAAAGTCGAACTAGTCATCAAAGGAGAAAAAGAACTCATCGGCTTTGAAGAAGTCATTCATGGAATTCCTTTCAGGAACTTTTCATGTGTTTGTAACTCGGCTTCAGCTGAAGTTTATCAAATCACTGCTGCGAATTTTGCTGGAAAACTCGTAAAACCTGAACTTTTTGAATCTTTTTCATCGACTCTTAAAACTGACTCAATTTGGCTTAATGATCGTTTTAGAGACTTGGAAAGAAGTGATATTATTTCTGCGTCTTTTGAAGATGTTAAAACTCGGAGAAGTGCAAGGGAACCGAAAAAGGTTTTTGAGTTTTTTCAGGAAGCTTTGAAGAAACCTTTGAGACTTCATCGCAGAGGATTGAGTGAAAATAGGAAGGAGTATGAAAAAGGATGGAATGTTAGAAATTTCAGCAATTTTTATTGGCCTAAATGTGAAACTGGAAATATTCATTTGGCGAATGTTAAGAAAAATAACCCGCGACTTGCTCCTCCGAATTTTTTGTTTAGGGTCAGGAACAGTAAGAATAGGAAAAATGGGATCAGATTGGGAGAGGATTTTTTGAAGGAGGGTGAATAGAGAAGTTGCTTGGTGTTTATAATAGTTAGGATTTTTTTAGGATGTGGGTTGAGATGATTTTTCAGGTATTTTAGATATTGATAGAAGATTTCTAACATATTCTCCTACCTTAAATGATCAAGAATTTATCCAACTCATTGTGAAATAATTTGGGAATCTTTAACCTTGAAAATATAATGCTGAATAGAATACCTCTCATATAGCTTCATTTAATTACTTTCAAATATATATCTAAAACTAAATTACAGTTGTTCAATCCTAAAGATAATTTATCATATTAATCTCTGATTTGACAGTACTTCAATTAAAACTTATCAAGAAATTTATAGTCCTTCACTCTACAACAAAAAAAATTCCAACAAATTAAAAACCAATTAAGTTTTCACCTCTATCAACGAAAAAATTACTTCAATTTGAAAGACAGATAACTTCATGTATTCCAATCAAATTTCAAGCTGATACCTTCGAACCATAATCATCCCATTCTCAAACCTAAACCTTCTTAAAACTAAAAAATTCTAGTCTTCTCAAAAAAATCAAAAACCTGATTACCACTAGAACCGAGCAAGTTTCGACATAAAACGAGTTTGTTTCCTCTTCTTCATCGCATTTTGACCCATATATCTCTGAATAGTCATCGAACTGCCAAGATTCGGACTAAAATCCTTTGATTCATACTTCAAGTACTCCGGGTCATCTGTATAAAGATCAACAACTTCCGGATTTTCTCTTTTAAGTTTGATTTTCCTTTTCTTTTCTCTTAACTTAAAGAACTTCTGGGTGTTAGTCTCGAAAACAGTTTCAGATTCAATTTTGTATTTGATTCCTAAATTTTTCGTCATTAGTCTTGATATCATTGATGAAAGATAACGATTTCTGATTGATCTGTCTTCGCTTCGACTTAATGGAAGAGAATAAATTTCATTTAAATAAGGACGTCGCATGTTGTTTGTTGATGTTGATGTCATTGCTAGTCTGGACTTTGGGAAGAAGTCAGGTTTTGTGGAGAGATTCTCTGTTGTAAGCATTTAAATGATTTTTTTATTACCTATTGGAGATTAAATGGAAATCGTAAATATTGGATTTGATGAGAATTTTTTGGTAGTTTTTATTTGGATGGAAGAAGAAAGGTTTTTAAGGAGGGTTCTTGAGTTGAGGGATTTTAAACAGGTTTGTATAGAGAAGATTAGATTAAATTTCTCAAGAGGTTAAATAATGAAAGTTTAAAATGTTTAGAGGTAAGTTGTGAGGTTTTGTAGTGACTCGTTTCTATGAGTTATATTATTTTAATTGATAGGAGTATTAGTCAAATATAAGGAGTTCTTAAAGGAAATTCAGGAAAATTGAGTTTAACAGGATAAATCTACCTACTCTTCAGGGTAACTCTAAAAAATTTTTGAAAAATAACCAAAATTTATAACAAGAATTAATCTTTTTCTATCTAAACCTCATCTACTCAAACCATCAAAGAACTAAAAATCACCTCCTTTTCCACACAAAACTCCACCAAAATCTCTAAAATCCTTCAAAACTCCAACCCAAAAAAATATTCAACTCCTAAAACATCCATAAAATCTAACACCCTCCCATGCCTCCAACCCACCCCCAAAAAAAAACTCACAAAAAAAAAATCCAAACCTTCAAATTATTTCCATCTTAAATTTAAACATTTTCCGTTAAACTTCCTAACAAAAAATGTATTTACCTCAAAGTCAAAGCGAGAACGAAATTTCTCAATCATTAAGTTTGAAGTCCTTATCACTAGACCCTCCACGTTCATTTGGAAGAGACATAACGAATTCCCTATCATCCGAGTTGAGTTCAAAGACAGACCCTCAAGTATCAGACTACATTTCAGACATATTCGAGAACCTTTACAACACAGAAGAGACTTTCATGCCTCGAGCGGGGTACATGTTGCATCAAGAGAAGATAAGCGAGCGAATGCGAAGCGTGTTAATCGACTGGCTGATCGAAGTTCACTTTAAATTCAAACTAGCCGACGAGACTCTTTATCTTACAGTCAACCTAATCGACCGATTCCTGCAAAGTACTCAAGTCGCTAAAGAAAACCTTCAACTTGTCGGAGTCTCTTCCATGCTCCTCGCTTGTAAATACGAAGAAATTTACCCTCCTGAAGTAAAAGATTTCGTTTATATCACTGACAACGCTTATAACACCCACCAGGTCTTACAAACTGAAGGACTTATATTAAAAGCTCTTAATTTCAACTTGACTGTTCCAAGTTCTTTCAGGTTTTTGCAGAGATTTTCAAGAATTTGTGAACTTGATGAATTTTCTTTTAATTTTGCAAGATTTGCACTGGAACTCTCGTTGGTTGATTATAGATTTATCAGGTTTAGACCTTCGGTTTTAGCTGTTTCGGCTATTGTCGCTGCTCAGAGAATTCTTAAGTTCGCTTGTCGCGAACTTGCTGAAGCTTGTAAGGCTAGTGAAGCTGATGTTAGGACTTGTTCTAAGGAAATGGTATTTGTGTTGGTTAAATCTCATAACTCGAATCTGCAGGGAACTAGGAAGAAGTTCTTGAGTGATAAGTACTTGGGTGTTGCTAAGGTAGAGATCAGGTTGTAGGATATTAAGGATTTTAAAGAGTTTGTAGGTATTTGGGTTTATGAGGAGTGAGATTTATTTGGAAGGGAAACTTGTGAATAATTTTATTGTTTTTTGATTGATTGGAAATTTATTCTTTTTGAAGAGGTTTTTAATAAACGTCTTAGAAAGACCAGATCTTTTAATATTTATGTGAAAAGATAAAACATTGAATTACTAAAGCTTCTAATAGTAAAACTAATCATCAAGAAGATAATTCTCAAACTTCCCCTTCTCAACAAAATTTTAATAATGGCATCAAAAAAGGAAAAAGGCAAAGGCAAGATGATTCGAATCTGCGTATTAGGAAGTTCCTTCACAGGTAAATCAGCTCTAGTAAACCGTTTCGTAAACAACTCATTCGAATGGGTATACGAGCCCACAAACGAGCCAAACATATTCCGCCGTCTAATAAACATAACAGACGATGAAGAACACAAGCAATACTGCATGATGCAGATTGAAGACCTGTTCCCCATAAACCATCCAATGCTTCAAGTAGGAGGCTCAGAATCCGAAGAAAGCCCTTTAATCAAATACTACGACCAAGTCCTCGGAAACAAAAGGTCCGAAAAGAAGAAGCCCAACGACAAGCCTCTCTTTAAAGAAACAATCATTCATGGATATATGTACGTCTATGATGTCACCAGCAAAGCAAGTTTTGATGAAGTCTGTAAAGTCATTGAATATATTCATACGAGAGAAGAAAAAGAAGCTGGAAAGAAAAAATCTGGAAAAGCTGCAAAAATTCTTGTTGGAACGAAAATTGATTGTCTTGCTAGTCATGAAATTAACTCGAAAGTTGAAAGTTTTAAAAAAAAATATGGACTTTTGTCCAGAAAGGTCAGTGCACTTACGAATTCGGAGATTAAGGAAGCTTTTCTTGACTTGGCGAGAAATGCACTTGATAGCAATGTACAGGATGGGGAAGTTAGCTCTGATGATGAAGAGGAAGGTGGAGGATTTTTCTCGTTTTTTGGATGTGCTTCCAGGGATAAGGGGGATGAGGAAGATGAGAGTCGATGTGAAATTGTGTAGGGATGTGGAGTAAGTGTTGAGGTTAGTATTTTGATTTATTTCATTCACTTTTCAAAAAATTAATAAAAAACTCGAATATTGATTGAAAGATAATGCATGCCGAATTAAATCAATCACCACAGTTTTTACATAAATTTCAAGATTTTCTTATCCAAAGTTTACTTAAAACATTCTGATTCTAACCCACAGATTAAACTATCTAAAAATCATCATCGTCGCTAAGTAAGTCAAAATCAATTTCATCAGTGGTTTCTTTCACTTCAACGTTATTCTTGCTTTGAGGAAATTGAAGAGCTTTGACAGTATCACTTCTCAGTCCAATACAGAAGTCAATCCTCTTCTGAAGCAAAGCTTGAGGCTCATTAGTCATGTAGACATCCTCAAGAACTTTCGACCTCAAGACTTTCTTTTCATGGTCAATAAATGCTTCAATAACCCCATCCCTAATAGCTTTAGCCACAATAAACTCAGTATCATTTTCCTTCAATCCAAGTTTTGCCGCAACATCATGAATGGAAATAACCGAATAAGCCAAATTAATCCTTTTAAGTCCTGATTTGATGACAATATGTCTAAGCCTTCTAACAAGTGAGTAATTCATATCCTGTATAAAAACTTCCTTATTCTTCTCAAGCACCGATTCAAAACTCTCCAACTCTCCTTTCTGAACAGCTCTAATCAAATCCACATAAGGTGCAACGCCCGCCACCCCAAGCAAGCTTTTCCTAACAGGAACAGTTCCCATAAGCAATTCAACAAGAATCCTCATCTTCTCAACAGCCAGTTTAAACCCATTCGCTCCATTTTCAGGAGCTTTTCTAGAAGCCTGTACTAAATGATTATGAGCTTCATTGTAATTAAGTGTCAAAGCTTTGATCCTTCCAAGATAAAACTGATTTCTCGCAATTTCCGGGTACCCAGCATTTTCTGGAAATCCTGTCTTTTCCGAGAACTCTTTAGCGAGTCTGACCTTGTTCATAAGAAGGTAAAATCGAAGGATGACATTGATGAGGACTGACTGAGAACTGGTATCGTGTTTCAAGCAACTTGTCCTGTAGTACTTCAAAAAGACTGCCACGTTCAGGTCGGCTTTCAGCTCGAAGACCAGTCCTAAGTAGTAAAAAAGCTTGGAAATCAGTGGCTGGGAGTTGCGGCTGTGCTGCTTGTTCAAGTGAGACGTGATCAGATCTTCACAGTCTTTCAACCTGCTCTCTTTTATTAGGTGCATTATCAGAAGGATTGAAAGGTATAACTCGACTTCTGGAGATTTGTAAGAAACTTGGGAAATGCTACCCGCCCATGGAAGGCTGTAAGAATAACAAGTGTTTAGAAGACTGCTCAAGTGGGTTTTGTCTACTTTTGAACGAAGGGATGGAAGTTGGCGGAGAGATAAACTGCAGTTTTTGGAGTCTTGGGACTCTGGGACTTTCTCGAGGGAGTCTAGGACTTTTAGTAAAGCTGCTGGAAGTTCTGCCATTTATGTTAATTGGTTCTTATTGGAGTATTGGGAGGAGTAAGGATTTAATGAATGAAGTAAAACTTACCAATACAAATCTAAATCCTTCTACGTCTTCAAAAATTCCATAAATTAATTAAGTCAATGTCTAAGCTACAAAATTTTCAAAGTTCAGATATTGACTCAAACCAAACTGCCTATGACCCAAAAAACTCAAATCAAGACTATTTTTTTCAATCAAATCTAAAAGAACCAAACCTTGACTCCCCCAATCAATCCGATAATCTACGCCAGAAAAATTCAAAGAAATCACCAAAACTCCACTGCTACAAAAAGAACCAAATCTTCAGACTCTACACAATCTTCCCAAACCTTTCAATGAAGATTTTAAACATCAACTCAAAAAGAGAAGATTCACTTCAACTAGACCCAGAAGCCGAAAACTCATCAAATCGAAATAAACTTCTTCAAAACAAGACAAAATTCATATCATTCGGTAAAAGCGCCTGCATAGTTTCAGACAAGTTCAACTCAATCAGCATAATTCCTTACCAAAGCAACTGCATTGAAATAGTGATCGATTTCCACGAAAGAATCACCATGATTCTTGCATCTTTGAATTCAGACTCACTATTTATCGGTTCTTGTTCAGGAGAAGTGGTTCGAGCCGATCTTTCCATTCGCAAGTCAAAATTTATGACTCAAAGCATTTTGACTTCTTCAAGTGAAAGTAGAGTCAATGAACTGAAACTTTGTGATAATGAAAATTTTTTAGTAGTTCTTTTCAATGACAATGTTGTTTCCGCTGTTTTTCTTCCTACTTGGAAGACTTTTCAGGTACTTGAAGATGAGGTGGTGGTCAGCTTGGAGCCGGTAGATAACAAGTGCTGTATTTTCACACAAAATTACCTTCTTTATGTTTTCAGACTTGCCAGTGACGCTTGTTTCATGATTTTTTCGGTGAATCTGAAGAGTTTTCGAAGTTTACCAATGATCAAAACGTTTCAGTCCGGAAGTGACTCGATGTTGATCTTTGCATGTGAGAAAAAAATTTTTTTTTATAGGATACCGCTGACCAGCGATGATTTCTTAGACTCTGTTAGACAGAAAAGGTTTAAAATTGAAGCTGAAGATAAAGTAAAACTGAATTGTCCTGTTTCAAAGATGATTATATTTGATGAGACAAGGATTATTGTGATGAACCTTCTTGGAGAACTGATAATGATTTGGAAAAATCCTTTCGAAAAAGGATCTAAGTTTAGATGGAAGAAGATGAATCTGGAGGGTTCGAGAATTCAAGACTTTTGCTTGGAAAATTTAGAAGTTTTTGCAATTACAGAGGAAAATCGAATAGTAAGTCATGAAATAATTAACTTTTAACCTCTTCACCTGCCGTCCATCTCATCTTGAGTCTCGAGAACCGATCAAAAACCAGTTTTTTTCCAAGTGAAGTCTGACTATTCCTTCTTTCCCCGTCACCCCTAGTCCCCGGCCTTCTTTTATATATCTTGAATCCCGACCTATCCTTCGCAAAGCTTTCAATTGCAGTAGCCGATTTAATATTCTTCATTCCTGTCAACAACGACGAGTTTTCCCTTGTTTTGCTGTAATCATTGTAATAAGAGCTGACAAGCGAGTACATCTTCAAATGATTGAAAAGTTTTCGCTGTTCTTCCTCTTCACTACCTGGAAAAAATCCAGAATGACTGACACTCGTTGTTTCTCTCGATCGAAGTTCTGACTGTTTTTTCAGTTTTGCAAGAATTTCAGGTAAATTCTGAAGAATTTCATAAAAGTCCTTCTTTTGCAAGGAGTAAACCAAACATAAAGTATCTGCAACGACTGAACACATTCTTTTTGAATTGTTGATTAAAGCCATTTCCCCGAAGAAATCGCCTTGAAAAAGAGATTTTATTATTTTTGAGTTGTCTGGAGAGATGATGTTAACTGATCCAATTCCGATGAAATACATTTCTTCTCCGATGTCGTCTTTGTAAATCAGGTAGTCCTGGGGAAGATAAATTTCGACCTGCAACTTCAAAGCGATTCTTTTAAGAAGGACATCTGAACCACTTTCTTTTAAAAAAGGGACTTTTTTCAGCATGTGTCGAGATTTTTCATATAACAAGTCATTCACCAGGTTTCTTGGCAAATGAGAAAAAATTTCTTTAGCAATGGTTTCGCCGTATTTGAACTGAAGAGCTGCACTGAACTTGGAATAACATTCAATTCGATACTGTAAAGATTTAGGAGGAGATTCTTTTAAGATCTTCTTGAAATGTTTAGATGAATCAAGGTAAAGTTGGTATTCAGTAAGATGCGACCTGGAAAAAATCAAGGAAAGAAGACCTAAAAACAGTGAAATTGACGACGCGGATATAAAACCAACAAGACAAACTTGGATTATCAGTGTTAAACTGCATGGAAACGCGTCAGTGTGTCCTGTGAACGTGATAATGTTCAGTGAAAAGTAAAGAGAGGATAGATAGTCATCTGATGTCGAACAAAAATAGTTAAAGTGAAATACACAGGTCACCCCATTGATAAAAATCAACAAGTAAAGGCATGTCTCGAAGATCGTCATTGATAAAAAGAACTTCTTGTTGTAAATCATCAGGCTTGACAATAAGGAATGGATTCGAAATACTGAAAATAAACGAATGGAGTCAATAAATGCTATCAAACCTCGAGGCGATCTCACTCCTGATAATGGAAGGATGAAGTTGAATGGAGATATTGCTAATAAATCGTAAATTAATGCATTGCGATAAGCCCAGATATCTGAAATCTTTAGTTTTAACTCGTTTTGCATCCGGATGAACAGATAAACACAGCTTTCAACGAAACAAAAGACTTCCATTGCAAGCATCCATGGAGGGTACTCTGTTAAAAATGAAAGTTCAAAAGGAATGATAAAACAACTGTAAATAATCAACACCAGATGCAACAAATTCAAAGAAAGTCTTTTATCATGAAAAACTAAGGCTTTGGCATCAGCGATTTTGTGAGAAATCAACATATCTGACTGAAGAGTATATTTTCGACTTAGTTGAAAGTCACTTGTCATTACTTTCGAGATTGATTCGCAGATCTCGGAGACTTCATAAAGGCTTTTTGCTCCAAAGGTCTTTATTAGTCTCTGTTGTGAAAAGTTTATCATGTCTTCTTTCCAGTCAGGAAAAGAGTTTAAAAGCACCTCCAGATCTAAACCACTGATATAAAATAATAAAGAAAATTTTGTTGAAACAACTGTCGCAGTTTTTATTGGAGTGTTAAAGAGAATTGTGACTTCTCCGAAATGAGAGCCTGGACCGAGTACTCCGATTACATTGTCACCTTGAATGGAAATTATAGTAACTTCTCCTTCTAAGACAAAATATAGGTCGGATGTTAAGTCATCTACTCTTAAAATCACATCGCCGATAATGCTATATCTGAATTTCATAAGTCTGTACATAGACCTCAGCAAAGGCAAATCAAAACTTTGAGAAAAATTAAAAATTGCGCTATTTTTCAACACCTCTCTATATTTCCCAACAAAAATATCAACTTTCAAAGATTCAGGAAGCCCTTCAAAAATCGAATTATCAAAGACTCCTTTCTGACTCTTCCAGATAAAATTGAAGTAATCATTAAGTGGCCCCTTGTACCTATGAATATGTTTTTTTTCAATGAATTTCATTACAAACAAATAACTGGAATAAAACTTGCCACGCATTTTACTTCCCAATATCGATGTGACCTCGACGAGGCCTCCATACAAGACAGCAAAGAAAAAAACACTGAAAATTTGCACAAAACAAGTGAAAAGTTTTTCATTGTCCGATTGACTAACGACGTCCCCTTGGACCATATGAATCAAAGTCCCAAAAGCCCAATAAAAAGCAGTGATATAAACAGTACTATCACTATCATCAAGTGCATAGTCAACCCAAGAGCTCTTCTCACCATTCGCTATTGTTATGAACAAGCAAGCAACAACATGAGAACACAAAAAAGTCACTGTCAGAATTTCAAGGAACTGAATCGTCAAGAACCAAAAAATCTTTTTTTCTTTTAATTCATGAAAAAATGAAAAAATTGAGAAAAAGTTCAAAAGTCGTAAATATGAAAAAAAAACTATCAAAAATTTACTTCCTTTCAAATCGTTTAAATCGACAATCATCGCTACAGGAACTGCGATTATCAGATAAAAAATACAGTTAAAAACTCGAGAATTTTTTGAACTGATTTGCTCGTAAGAAAGAATAAATAAGTTGCAAAGACTTATAATGATGTAAAAGATGACTACCAGGATTTCAATTAGGATGAGCAAAGCAGAGTATTTTATTTCAAAAGCGACTTGTAAAGGAATAAAGGACAAGTTCCAGACAAGGACTGTGAAGTAGATCCAGTCTTTTAAAGTGCTTTGGAATATTCTAAGAGCAAGAGGCTTGAATTTGATTTGATTTGATGTTTCTTTGGTGTCAGGGTAGACTGTTGATATTATTGTCTTTTCGAATGGAGCGTCTTCGATATTTTCGAATATTCTTCCGTTTGCCTCGCTTTTGCTGTTTATTGAATCTTCATCGTTTATCAGGCTTATCATGTGAATTGGCTCTGATATGCTTTCTATGCTTTTTTCTCTTGTATATTTTCTCACCTTTTCTCGAAAGTCTGGGTAAGACTTGGAGACTTCTTTGTAGTCTTCTACTGAAAGGCTAGCTAATGATGAATCGGTTATTGCAGTTACTGTTGCTGATCTCAGGCCTGGATTATCTTCCAATATCGCTAATTCACCGAATATACTACCTGGACCCAGTTGTTTGAGTAGTAAGTTCTCTTCGGAATACACAGAAAATGAACCTTCTAGAATGAAAAACATCTCTAAGCCTATTTCTCCTCGATTGACTATACTAATCCCTTTAGTAACATTTTTCAACTTGCATTTCCTAATAACTCCTAAAATCGCTCCAATTTCCTCACTAGGAAAAAACCTGCTTTGAATCAACCCTCTAAAAATTTCAAGTCTCAAGTCAGTAGACAAAGACTCAGGAAGTTTTTCAAGTATCTCATCATCCTGGACCCCTTTCATCTTATTCCACTCCAAAAGATAAAATTCGTTGATTTTTTCTTTAATTTCTGGTGAAAGTGCAGAATGTTCAACCCATTCCTGCAAAACTTTGATTTTTTTCACGAAACTGATGAAAATTCCATTGTTTTCTTTAATGAAAATAACGCATTCAGCGAATAAAACAACGTAAAAAAGCTTTGAAAAGACCATCAAGAATATTGAAACTATTTTACTTGACAATGTTTTCGCTCCAATGTCTCCGAAACTTGAAAGGGAAAAAATAGAAAATGTCCAGTATAGGTGTTCGATGTAATTACTGGAATCGTGTACAGTATCGATTCGATCTAAAAAGCAGGCTGTTATGTGGCCTAATGCACAAAATGAGATTATGTAGACGGAAATTTTTATCAAGTTTTCGGATATTCCACTGTGTTTGCTAACTGTTTTAAGGAGATTTATTACTCTTGCTAGTTTAAAAAATCGTAATACTTTTAATGTATAGTTTGGGACTGAACTGCATTCTAATACACAATAAATCCAATCAGCTGGTACAATAGCAAGAGCATCAAACACAAAATAGTGATCCATATAATTTCTATGAATCTCTCCACGATCATGAACATAAATTCTGAACTCATTAATAATCGCACTATGATAATTGACATAAACATCAAAAACAAAGACAGCATAAGAAATTCCATCAAGAACTAAAACAGTAAAATTAGGTTGAAACGCGACCGAGTAAGGAATAATAAAAACATAAACAGAAAAACAAACCAACATGACCCCAGTCCAAACATAAAAAAACGGCGACAAAGGTTCAAACTGAACGATTCCTTTCTGCGTCTTGCTGTTGGGCACAGTGATAATCCTAAGCCACCATTTCTTCAACTCATGCTCAGCCGGTGCATAATAAGCCGGACATTCAAGTTCACCAGACTCATCCGAGTCAGAAGACGAAAAATTATCTTCAACCAAATCATATTTCAAGTCAATATCTTCCTTTTTACAAGTTTTCATCCTTTGCCTGGCGACTTGCAATAAAAATTCTTTATGTTCTTCAAAGTTTTCAAGTATTTTTAAAAGATTTTCCTTTGAAATTTTTGCTAAAACACAAGGAACAACAGTTTTCACCGATACAGTTCTACAAGTTTTCATTAAAATCCCGATTTCTCCGAAGTATTCCCCGTCTTCTAACAAAGCGATTCGACTTTGCCCGTCAGTAGCGAGTACTTCCAACAAGCCAGTCTTAATAAAGTACATCTGACTTGCAAGGTCTCCATATCTGATGACAAAATCGCCTTCTAAGTAATATTCTTGAACAAGTGCACGAACGACACTCATGACGAAAGAAGGTTCTCCTAATTCAAAGAGCTTTACCTTAGAGACCAGGTCCCTATTCCTGAATATTGCGATTTCAGACAACAGTGACAAAGGCAGGTCTTCAGGGCAAGGACTGGAAATCCATGAGTCTCGGCATATCTGGAAGTATGAAGAGACTCTTTCTTGAAGAACTTGACTGATTTTACGGCTTTTTAGCCAGGTTTCAATTGACTTCTTCTGGGACTCGAAAAGAGAGTCTTCTTTGTAAAGGTCTTCGAGGAAGGTGAAGATTTTGATGAATAGAAAACCGTAGAGAATCATTCCGACGACCATGATGATCAGTGAGAAGATCTCGATGTTCTGTTCTTTTATTGAAGAAGTGCTTTGGACTATGCCTGTCAAGGTTTCTTGAGCCCAGAGGATTGAGTCGATGTATAAATTGAAACTGTTTTTTGAAGGAAGATGACCTGATTCTCTTAAGGTTAACAGGTAAAGCATTCCTGAGTAGTGACTCACGAAAAAGATCAGAAGAATTGATTTGATTGTCTCTAAAAACTGTAGCTTCGACTCGGGAATCACCATCTCCATGTTCTTGATTAACTTGGATAACTGAAATAATCTTAATAGTTTTAATGATCTCCAGATTAATAAGGCTTTTGAGTCTAGAGACTCTGAGAGGGTGAAGAGGCTGGAGTAAGGAATGGATGATAGAAGTAGGAATGACCAATGCTTTAAATTTGTTGATTCGTGCATGAACCACATCTGGTTGGTTTTTGATGACCTAGTCAAAAACACTCTCAATAAAAAGTCGATACTCATGATGCACTCAGTAATTATCTCAAGCCCAAGCCAAATTTCCCCAGGAGCGTTCATCATTCCCAAGAAGTATCCAACAGAGAAAAAGTTATAAAGATCAATAAGAAAAACCAGGCAATTCCATCGAAATTGAAAGTCTTCATATTTGAATTTCGATAACTTTTCAAAAGTTTCCATTTCCGGAGTGATTGTTGAGTAAATATTCAAAGAAACATTCTCATGATCAGAGGTCTTGAAAGTAAAAGGTTTTCCCTTATTCATAATTTTTATTTAACTTATCCCAATGAACTAAATTAAATGGAAATTAAAGACTCAAGTAAAACTTTCTTGAATATCTTAAAGCACTTACAGGACTTAGAATAAAAATGAGTTGTTTTAATTGCAAGAAAAAAATTCCTTTTCTAGGAAAACGAGTGAAATGCATGACCTGCCGAAGAGTATTCTGCCTAAACTGCAGTTGTTTAAACCCTTTTAACATCGAAAAAAGCTCAAAAGACGGTTGGTGCAACATTTGTTTTATCAATATTTCAGAGCATCAACTGAACGACGATACAAATTTGAAAGAACTTTTAAGCCCGTCCCGAGACGTCAGGGAGATAATGTCTCAATTCGTGGAAATCTCTGACCCTCACTATAAATACGAGTCCTGGAGTGTTATTCATTCTTCGTCAAAATCTCAGGTCTTTGCAGCCATTTCAAAAAAAGACAGATTCACTTTCGCAATCAAGCAAATCAAGGAAGAAAATAATTTCGACAAAGCACTTAATGAATTCTTGTTTCCAAACAGAGTTATTGCAAATAATATTGTTAGAAGTTATGAAATATTTCACTTCAACGAATTTTTCTATATTGTCAGTGAATTTATGGAAATGAACTTGCTTGACTACATCAAAAACTGCAAGTTTTTAAAAGAAAAAATCGTTCTACACCTAATCCGACAAATCGCAAACGGGCTGAATGAAATCCATGAAAAAAGCATGTCACACCGTGATTTAAAGCCTTCAAATATTTTTATCGACAAGAGAGGACTGGTAAAAATCGGAGACTTCGGCGAGATGGGTTCAACAAAGCACCGAGACTTACTCGAGTCCATGGTGGGCTCCCCATTATACTGCGCACCTGAGATTTTAAGAGAAGAGCCTTACACCCACCTCTGCGATATCTGGTCCTTGGGAATCACAATTTTAGAAATGACTAAAAGCAACATGTACTCTAGTTCCACTATTTACAGCCTTATGGAAGAAATCAAAGAAAAAGAACCTCCTAAAATCAACTCAAGATACAGTTGGAACTTGGAATGCTTAGTCAGTAGTTGTCTTCAAAAAAACCCTTCAACAAGAATCAATGCTCGGCAACTTCTGAGCCTTCCTCCGCTGAAAAACGCTAAAGACTGCACAAGACTCATCGCTAAGAAAATCAAGAAAATACAACAAAAAGAACTTAATAATTATGGATAAATTAAAAGAAATTCTCAGGTTTTACTTCAGTCTTCCAAACCTTGCTAATGACAATGTCTTACTTTTGAAACTTTTGTATGAAAAAGAAGTCACTTTAGACTTTCTTATGAAATTCAATAAAATTGCGAAAATTTTAGAAAAATTTCCAAATTCTGAAGAAATTTTAGTAAAGACATTAGTTGAAATGAGTGATTTTCAGGTTTTTGATAGGAAAGTGAGACTTAGTAATGAAATTTCGATGGAAATGATTGAAAATCATAGAAAATCTGCTGTTTTTAGAAGTGTTTACTTTGAAAACATACCGGATGACTTGGATCTTGAAAGGGTTTTGAAAGGTTTTGGAAGTTTTGGAAGGGTTTCTTACGTCAGTCTTCCGAAATGGCCCGAAACTGGCATCTTGAAAGGATTCGGTTTTGTTGAATTCGAAGATGTTGAAAGCTGTGAAGGACTCATGCAAGTTTTTCCTTCCTTCGACCCTCGAGAACTGGAAAATATCGGAAAATCTGTAAAAATCATCAGAAAAACCGAATGGCTTCAGTATAAAAGTCGATTTTCAGAACTTAAAAAAATTTTAGAAGCTGATATGCCCGACCAGGAATTCGTTGTTCTTGCTTCAAACATTCCTGAGAGAATTACAAAGACACAGATAAATAATCTTTTGCAAATAAAGCCTTGGAAAATCGAGTATAAACAATCAAGTGGCCGGGCGAAGTTGATCTACCCGAGCAAAATCGATGTAAGAGCTATACTCAGAATCCAACCTTCTCTCCTTGGCCAGCAAGTCCACTATTCCTTCGAATTAAAACACAATAAAATATAATAAATCTAATATTTCAATGAACCCATCTGAAAATTTCCTTTATTCCTCACTGATGTTCAAATTTGATAAGCGAAAAAACGATGACTGGTCTAAAGTCAGCAGCTATTTCATTTATCACTCTTCAGATATCGATCCTGAAGACTTTTCAGTCTTCACAAGTCTGACTTACAGTCGATTTGGAACAGTTCTAGGAAAATTTACAATGTTTTTTGGATTAACTTCTTATTTTTACAAACAAGGAATTCCGAAATCAGCTGATCTGATGCTTAAGAATTTAGCGTTGGTTTATGTGTTGGTACCTTTTTATTTGTACTTCACTGAGAAAGAGACTTTTGTCAATCAAACACAGCAGATACTTGTTTATAAGTATTTAAAGGCGGCGGAGTTTGCAGAAAAGGAAGGTCGTTAGTGAGGATGGTTAATAATTATGACTTTGATCGGTTTTTTTTTAATGCTGCGCAAGTGGATATAGCTGCTACTTTTGAGGGAGATTTTTCAAGGATTGTGAGAGATGGATTGATGAGTAGGATTTTTGGATACAAGGAGGGAGGGATGAGCTTGATTAATTGATTCTTATCAAATATGTGTTATGAATAATTAAGTTTATTTCTTTGTCTTTTTAATTATTTTAGATTATTGATTAAGTCAAAGAAAACAAAGGATTACTCACTAATTCATATAGTTTCATATTTTTGTGTATTAGATGGTAATGATCCTGTATATAAGATAGATAAGATAATTCTTTGGATGAGAATTTACATTTGAATTCGAATTGGAATATCTAAATTTATTATGCTTATAATTATAAGTTTTTAACTGCAGCTAGTCCTAAGAACAATAATAAAACTTTAAACATAAGCAAAAATACAAAGGAACTCTCATAATAAAATTTAAAAAAACACTCGAAAAATATTTTTGATGCCAAATATAATCCTCATAAATATGGCTTGGCTTATTTTTCTTTCAATATTATCTGAAAATATATTCTCAGCTGAGAACTGTGAAAAGAAACTAATTCACATCATTAAAACTGATTTGATTCCAAGAACTTTCACCTTTCGAGAGAAAGGAGAAGGACTAGATTACTTAAAAGATTACCCTGAATGTCTTTCTGCAAATGGAACTTACGCTACTTTTTCTTGGTTACTTTATTCTTTACCCGCAACAAACTACGGTTTCTGCCTTCCTGTTGAATGCGACTCATCTGAGAAAAAAGAAATAATAAAAGTCCTATCATCCAAATACGATCTACCCGAGAAGATCCAATCATCAGGATTCTCTTTAAACTTGATCGACTTGTCTAAAACCAAGCCAAAGCCAAAAGTCGCAATCTTCTTCTTTATAAGTTTCCTGATCCTGGTGTCTTTAGAAGTTCTAGGAACATTTTACTCTCTTTTTGGTAAAGAAAATCACCTTTTAAGCGAGTTTTCAATAATAGTGAATTTTCGAAACTTATTCAGGAATGGAAATCAGACAGAAAATCTTGGAATTCTTGATGGAATCAGGTCGCTTGCGTCAATGACTATAATCTTTTTCCACGCCTTCTTCTTCGAGCAGTTCTTCGCATTATCAAACCGTTTCGAGTACAACAAGTTGTACAAATCATTATATTTCACTTTTATGATTTCTTTGAACCATTCAGTAGACATTTTCTTTTTCCTTTCAGGGTTTTTGATGAGTTTTCTTACGTTGAAAGAGCTTCAAAGCAAAGGAAGTCGTTTTAGTTGGGCGACGTTCTTTTTGAGGAGAGTCATTCGATATGCTCCATTGTTTTATTTTATGATTGGCCTTGAAAGAAACACTTATGGAGGCAATCCTCCATCAAGTCATCTTGTTATTACTGAAGCAGTCAATAGTGATCTTGAAGGATCATGGTGGTCTGCGATGCTTTTTGTTCATAATTTGTTGCCAGTTGAAAAAGGAGCTTACTTAGGATGGACTTGGACTGTTGCTGTTGATTTTCAATTTTTTGTTGCTTGTAGTTTAGTAATGCTTGCTTATTTCAGGAATAAGACTTGGGGATATGTTTTAGTCGCTGGATATGTGAGTTTTAGTGTTGTTTATACTACTGCTTTAGGAGTTACTTATGGTCTTAGTCCTGATCCTGTTCAAATTTTGTTAAACTTTAAACATTCGAATAAGGTATACATAAGACCGATACCCAGAATTCCAGCATATATTATAGGAGTTGTTTTAGGGTTTGTTTATTTGAAAGCTACTCAAAAGAAAGGGAAAATAAGTCAAGCTTATTCAGTGAAAGACTCCTGGGGAGAAAAATTTGAAAATATTATTATTTCTCTAGTGAATTCTCCAAACAGCCGAATGATGTTTTATTTAATCGGATTCCTTTTTTTGGCTTTTTCAGCCTTCGGTCCTTATTTGTTAGTTATCTATGGCGAAGAAAAATTCGGAATTTATATCAATTCATTTTGGCTCGCGATTCAAAGAATAATATTTATTTTAGGGTTCAGCTTTTTTGCTTTTCCTTTGTTGTTTGGACATCTTGCATTTGTTGGATCTTTCCTTAAACTTAGAATTTTTAGTTTTGTGGCAAAGATTTCTTATACCATGTATTTGATGAATCCTTTGATCTTAGTTGTAAGGTTTATGATGGGAAATGAAATGCATCAGGCTAGTTGGCAGAGTGTTAGAGATCAATTTGTTGAACTTTTAATTATTACTTTAGCTTTGTCGGTGATTTTGCAAGTTCTGATAGAGAGTCCATTTTTGAATCTTGCTCGAAGATTTTTAAATCGATAGATAGATTAGATAGAATTTGAAAAGTTAATATGCTTTCAACTTTAAATAGAACATCTCAATAACCAATTACCCAAAAAATTAAATATTTAATCAAACCTAATACCTAAATCTAATCAATATCCCGAATCCTATTTCCATTCACCTATTAAACATTTCATAAATTTCAAAATGAACACTCGTCGATATTCAAAATCATTGAAAAAGTCAGACCTAATAAACCTCAGCAACATCCTTCAAGAAGAAAACGAAATCTTAAAAAAAGAATTGAAAAACCTGAACTCATTACTCACATCACAAGAAGACCGGCACAAGACAGAGGTGAACTCTCTTCTAACCGAAAACGAAAAACTTTCTAAAACTAATTCACAGCTGATCCAATCAACAATCGAACTTCAAGAAGCGCTGAAACTTCTTCGAGGATCTTATCAAATCTCATCAACAAGCCGAGAAAGTCTCAGTAAAAATGCTTTAACTTCTCGAAGCTTGTGCAAAAACAAGGAAAATCTTCAAAATCATTCAGATTCTTGCAAATCTACGAAAAACTTGGACCGAATCTCTCCTTTGAAAGCAGGACTTTTACAAGATTCACGAAAACTGCAGGTTTTAATGAATAAAATGAAGCGTCTGTCAAAAAAATAAATTTTACTTTATAATTATGGAAAAACCCTTAAAAGTTGATGATGTCGTCTGGGCTAAAGTGAGGAACTACCCTTGGTGGCCCGCAATTGTAAGAATTATGAAGATTACTGAAATAAATGATAGAGATTCAGAAAATTTACAGTATCGAGTTGACTTTATCAGCGAAAACACTCAGTAAGTTCAAGTCAGCCACTATCTTCCAAAGAAAAAGCTTAAAATCTTCGAAGGCAACGTCGAACTACCCAGTGAAAAGAAACAAACTGCAATTCTCCATCGAGCCATAATCATCGCTCATAAAATCAACTGCGGAGAACTCCAAAGAGAAGACCTTTACAACCTAAACCTGACCTTCTTCTCAAAGCACCAAGAAAACGACTTACCAAAAAAAAGACAATCCAAAGAAGATGAAAAAAAGTCCAAAATCTCTTTTCTCGATAAAAAAATCGAAGAAATGACTAAAAATTGCAATTTTTTGCCTGAAGATTCAGGATTTTTAGAAAATCTTGTAAAAAACATTTAGCCCATCGTAAAAAAAATTGAAAAGAAACTTTTCGGGTTTCTTTCAAATGAGGTGAGATTTGAAGAAGTAACGAAAAATGACGTGTTGGAGATTTTTGAGAAGTTTGTCGATTATGAGCCTCATGAAGAGATTTTGAATCATCCACATGTTTTAAAGGCTTTGAAGTACTTTTATAAGGAATTTGTTAATAGTGAAGATTATCAGCTTGTGCTGCTTGCCAAGATTGCTAATCGTCTTTATCTGCATTGGAGACATGAAGCTTTCAAGGAGTCTTTAAATCTTATCAAGGAAAATGACCGGCAGGAATCTTCTAATGATGAAGAAAGTCCTCGCAAGAGACGGACTGTGAAAGAAGAAGGGACAAAAAGAGGAAGGAAAAGAAAAGAAGAAAGTGAGGAAAGTGAGGATTCGGATTAGCTAATGTTTATGGTGTTTGATTACTTTTATGATATTTCTGTTATTAAGGCAATTTCAAGGGTATTTAAAATGTCATTCTCTATATTGTGAATGCTCTTAAAAATAAAGTTTCCTTATGAGTTTTATATTTAAAGGTTAATTTTCATCTATCCACCTAAATCTAAGCCGCTTTCATAAATCTCTTAAACTTTTCCTATTTCCTAAAATTCTCGAAAATAAACCCATCAGTTTTACTGCCCCTTAACCCCAAAGTTCTTCATCCGATTTAAAATTAAATCCGAATTAAAACCGTCAATTATTAAATAAAAAACTTAATATTTCGATTTATTTCTTTTCAACCCCTTGCAACGCTTTTTTGAAATCCCCTCATTAGACATTCCAAAGTTTTGTTTTTGAAAGCCTTGCATGATTCTCTTGATATCACTATTGATTTTATCCCTAATATTCAAGGGCGACACATTTTTCGAAAACACTTCAGAAGAAAAATCGCTTCCAGCATATGAAAACCTCAGAGGTTCTTTTTTATTTCCTGCTCGACTCGTCGACTGTGTCGATAAAGGTGAGTGAATGGCAGGTAAAAAGTGAAAAGTTTCATGATTTTCCTCAGCAAGACTTAAATTGTACCCAAGACTGTTAAGCGCTTTAGAATCCTTTGTTTTAAGGTCTTCATGTATCTGAGAGGGTTTAATTGACTTGTTTATAGGAACCAAAGTATCAAACATTGACTTGTTTTTAGTTATTTTCATGCTTGACTTGAATCTTTTGGAAAAATTCGACTCCATTTAAATTTTTATTGATTTTATTGAGAATGCTGAATAAACAAGAACTTCATTTAATCTCTAAAATTACAACTTTCCTCTTCTTAGCTTCTTTCTATTAAATTCAGTCTGATATACTCCATTAGGCTCATTACTATCGCTGTGTTTGGAGTATGGAATAATATTCGCGCCAAAGACCCTTGAAACAAAGCTTTAAACCCTTCATTCGTGTAGATCAACTGAATACCATGCAACATGTTCTTGTAAGGAAAAAGAGAATTTCCTGTCGCTCGTACTACTTGCATCCTCACCTTCGCTATATCCAAAGGATTCGTTAGAAATGAAGCCAAAGCTCCTGAAGTTGAAGCACATGTCAAACTTGCCAAAAAACCGATTTCTTTCTGTTCACCGACACAGAATTCCTTTAGTTTCTCGTAAAATAAGAAGTAAAGAGCGGAAAATGGACCGAATGATCCTACTGTTGCACCGTATGCCTTGTAAATACCTCGAAGGCCTTCGTTTTTCATGATTGTTTTGAATGCGTCTCGGCCGCCTTCGTATTTGTAAAGTTTTAGGTTCTCTTGAACCTGGAGTCTTTCTTTTATTACGTCTACAGGGACGAAAAATAAACAGCTGACGGCTTCTGCAGCTACTCCTGAGATTAGATATACTAAAAAAGGACTTGCTTTGTCTAGTAAAGCACTTTTAGCTAACTCATAAGTGGTGAAATACAAACAAGTCGCTGGCAACGACCCAAAGACAGCCACAGAAAGTCCTTTATAAAGTCCCGAAAATCCTTCATTTTTCAAAGTAAATCTAATAGCCTGAAACAAGCTTAACCCTCCATTTTTACCCATCTGCTGAACCTGTATCTTGGCCTTGACAGTATCCAAAGGATGCACAAAGCACCTTGCAATCCCTCCACTAAAAAACGACGATAAAGAAGTAAGTAATATCGGATACTGACCTTTACTTGTTTTTCCTTCTTCCTCCATTTATAAATTCAATCTGACGGAAAGCTTTGTTATTTATTTACTCGAACTAATTCATCAACCGTCTCGGAGCTTTCGACCTTGATAGAGAAAAATCCAGGTCGTCCAAGTTGATTAAAGTTTTTTCCAAGTTTTTCAAGTCCTGCTTTTGAATCCTCGGCTCTTCCTTCGCGATCACTGGAAACTCGGCGTCGAATAAGGCGTGGTTGTACCCAAAACTCACTTGGCCTTGGTCAAGTTTCACCTTCGGCTCGGTCGTACCAAGGAAAGAATTACTGTTTTCAGATTTTATAACTTTTTCTGATTGTTTTTCGATTGGCTTGGGAGCCTCGGAGACTTCAAAATTTAGTTTTAGGTTTAGCAGGTCGAAGCTGATCGGATCGACTTGATTTGAATTTCCATTAGCTTCAACAGTAGCTTGTTTTTTCTTCTGTAGACCATTAAACAACCCTTCACTTTTCAAATTTTTCTCATCTTTTCCAGCCTCATCTTGTGTCTCAATTTTCAAATACTTCGGTTTCATAGGTACCCCGAACAGATTTCCCTGCACCGATGTAGAGTTCTGTGCTTTAAGTGTAGTAAAAATATCAGCTTTGCTTTGAATCTCAGAATTTCCAATTTCCTCAATTTTTTTTTCTTCTCTCGTTCGAAGTCCATTAAAAATATCTTGAGTCGGTTTATGTTCCGGAACATTTCTAACGAACTGCATTTTCTCAATGTTAGAAAAATCAGGGGTTGGATAAGACGTCGCTTCTGACACTTGCACCTTTGCTGTTTCGTACCAGTTGCTAGGGGGTCGATACTCTTCTTCTTTCTGTATTGTTGAACTTTCTTTCTTTTCTTCTGCGGCCTTCAAATGCTGGGTTGCTGAATTTTCTCTTTCTTTTTGCAAGGCTTGTTCATTGGTTAGCAAATGAATTAATTTCCTCGCTGACTCTCTTATTATCCCTGATAGTTCTAATGGCTTGTCTTCTGGAGAATAGTCCACCAGAGCCTTTAGTTTACTTATACAGGTTTTTAAGTCCTCGATGAAGGAAGGGGAAGAAAGCGAGCATAGGGCTTCGCAGAGAAGAAGGGATTTGATTATACGGTTTATGTCTTTATTATTCGCGACTAAACCCTCAAGAAGGACTTTTAGAATGATCCTTGCATCTTCTTGACAGAGCGACTTCTCTGCAAGATCTGAATATATCTTCATTGATGGAGGGTCAGAAGAGTTAATAGCTGATGAAAGAAGTTTTTCTACGTCGGACTTCATAAATTTCGACTTAAGACCTGAGGCGAAATTTTTGATCTTTTCCATTTATATGGAGGCATTTTTACAACAACTCTAGCTCAACGTTATCGAGTCGATATCCACTTTCTATTGACAGCAAACATTGAAAATTCCAAATATCAACTAATAAAGACCCAACAAACCAATTCTAACCTTAATCCTAAAAACAAAAGAAAATCCTTGAAATAAAGCACGTGACAATGCATTGACAGTCAGAAATCCTCAAATCTTTTCGAAAAATCCTATTAAACCTCCAAATATTAATAATAGTTTAATCAACTTAAAGCAATATCTTAATTATTTAATTACAAACCCCTAACTTATTGTTCTCAACCAGCACTTTTTCTATAAACTTCTGCTTCGTCAAAACAAAGCCAGTCGATAATTGCCTGAATTTCGCAGATTTATTCTGAACTTTTTGAGGACTGTCATTTCTCGAGCCAATGCTGGAAACTCCTGAAATATTTGACAATCCGCAGATATTAGGACTTAAAGGAGGCTTCCCTCTTGGCCCTGGCTTTGAAGGAGACTGAAAACTTGAGAATTGAACAGATTCAAATGCTGAATCGACTTGTTTCGGAGAACTTAAGTCCACAGATCTTTTCCTTACACTTATTGGTGAAGAGTCTTGATTACTTTTAGAGCTGTCGATGTTTAACTTGATAAAAACTCTTTTCGCTGCTTGGAGATTACGTGTCGTTGGGTTTGACTTCTTTTTACCGTCTGCCATGTTAATTATTCGAAGACTTTTCTAACAAGGCGATTTAATTGATTTTCTATCAAAGTGAAAAGGATTTCTTTAAAGATTTTTTAAATTCAAAGATTTCAAGAAAAGAAAAATATTATGTTTTTATTTCTGTCTTTATCAGAATGTCAGTCTTTCCTGAATTATTAATTTTAATGGGAACCATCTGTTCAAGTCCAGGTATCGTCTTGTCCCAATACCGGAAAAACAGCATCTTGATCTTCTCGAATTCCGACCTTTTCAGCAGCCTTTACACAATCTCAGAGCGGGTGTTGAACGAAACTCCAAAATCAGAAGTTCGTTTGTGTCGAAAGAACTCATCTCAAAACATCTACGTATTAAAAAAAGTCTCTTCTGAAAGTAAAGTATTTTCACTTGAAGCCAAGATTTTAAAGCGACTAAATCATCCTCACATAATAAAACTCATTCAATGTTTTTCGTATGACTCTCAAAGCTACCTGGTCCTGGAGTATCTTCAGCATGGAGACCTGGGCCATTATTTAAGGAATACTGGTAAAATGAACGAAAAAACGGCTTCTAATGTCGTTTTTCAGATTGCGAATGCTTTGGACTACCTGCATCGATCTGGGATTTATCATCGAGATGTTAAACCTGATAATGTTTTACTTGGAAGTATTGGAAAAAAAGGGATTTTTTGCAAATTGGCTGATTTTGACTCTGCTGGGTTTATCATCAGTCGCGATCGGGAACCTTTTGGAACTCTTCCTTATATGGCACCTGAAATGTTTGAACAGAATTATAATGAAAAGGTCGACCTTTGGAGTCTTGGGGTCTGCTTGTTTAGGATGCTCACTGGACATTTACCGTTTAATGCCCGTTGTCCTGAGGAAATTGAAATTAAAATTAGAACGGCTCGACTTCAGATTGATCAGAATTTATCTGATTATGCCAAGGATTTAATTGGGAAACTTATTGAACGCAACTCGGAGATTAGGCTTTCGGCTAGTCAGGTTTTGAAGCATGAATTTGTGTTAGCGTGGAACTCTACCACCTCAAACAATTCAAACCACCAAAACAACTCCTTAGAAAAACCCCAAAAACCCTGCAAACTTTTCTCTCACTGCAAGCCTTACTAATTCTAAAATAATCAATAAGCAATATAAAACTGTTTAACATAAACAAGCCATCTCCCAGTTCTATCCCTTTCAACCCACCAAAGTTCATACTTTCCAGGTTCAAGTTCCCGAGTATAAATCGATTCAGTTTTAAACCCAGAGTAATAAAGTTGACTAATGCGAATTTTATTGATGATATAAGTCGAGTTTGGTTTGTGAACTTCAATGAAAGTCCCGCATTCTTCAGTTTCAAAGAACTGATTGTTGCAGATAACGACGTAGTTATTACTTGACCATCCAATAGGACAGTTGGGTCCTCGATATATGACCGGGTTGTCAGCGCA
This sequence comes from Stentor roeselii, assembly GCA_006503475.1. Lineage (NCBI taxonomy): Eukaryota > Ciliophora > Heterotrichea > Heterotrichida > Stentoridae > Stentor > Stentor roeselii. Next base: position 202,354 of record RSEH01000001.1, on the reverse strand, counting down.
CATGCCTTCATTCATGCCTTCACAGCAGAACTCACTGCTTTTGCCCTTGCAAGGGTTGATCCTTATTTTTATATAAGTCCTGCTGAGGTCAACCAGGTCTTTGATGCGATATGGAGACTCGAGTTGATAAGAGCCGTTTAAGTAGTTATTAAAAGCGTCTATAGAGTCTTCTAGTTCATCGTATAGGTTTTGAAGAGTCACTTCTATTGAAGATACATGAAAAACTAGCACACATAAAGAGAGACTTAGATTGAAACCTGATGCAATAAACATAAATGGAACAGACATCGATGAGGCTTTACATCTCGTTCAAATACTTCGTTATACATTGGATTGCAAAAGAAACTTACCTTGTGTTGGAACGCTCGACTCATAGAATCTTTTCGTCAACAACTTTCAGTTTTCAGGCATTCGGAGTGCCTGAGGAAGAAGTATTTTTCACCGATATTCAGGTTTTTCTAGGACTCATCCCGATTAATTCTTCTACTTTTTTAGCTGTTGTCACCAACTCAGACTTGAAAGGCACTCTCAATGGAAGTCCAATATTTGAGATTCGCGAGGTCGAGCTCATCGAATTTACCCGAGACGAAGACTGGAAAAACGTAGAGAATGAAAAAATGAGCATAAAAAAGTTATTTTCTTCAGGTTTTTACTACTCTTTCAGCTATTTACTAACACGTCCAATTCATTATTCCAGTAAAATTCAATCAATTCACGATGACAGTGATGAAAGATTTTACTGGAATTTCGGACTTTACAAAGAACTTATAACCCAAGGTGTAGAAAAAGACTGGTTTATTCCAATGATCCAAGGCTTTGTTTCTATTTTTAACGATGAACACGTAGGCCTTTCACTGATATCAAGAAGAAGTTGTGAACGTGTAGGTACCAGGTACAATTGTAGAGGCATCGATGACCTTGGACATGTAGCAAACTTTGTAGAAACCGAGCAGATCCTCACAATAGACTCTCAAACTTTTTCCTATCTTCAAATCCGCGGTTCAGTTCCAATATACTGGGAACAACGGGGTCTAACGGCTCATCTTTCAATAACGCGTTCACATGAGTTAAGTGTAGAAGCCTTTCAAAAGCACATTGACGACCTTCTTCTAAACTACGGCCATGTGACAATGATAAACCTTTTGACCTACTCAAAGTCACACGAGTCCGAACTGACTTCAGAATGGAAAAAAGCTTTTGACAGGTTGTACCCGGCTTACAAAGAACGAATGGCTTACATTTACTTCGACTTTCACTCAAACTGCAAGGGTCAAAAGTTCCACAAAATTAACCTGTTAGTAGAAAAACTTTCCCTTTTCAGTGATTACTACGGGTACTTCAGCTCTAACGGAAAAAGCCAGAAAGGTGTCATAAGGACCAACTGCCTTGACTGCCTTGACAGGACCAACGTCGTTCAAGGCAAGTTGGCCTGGGACGTTCTTTTAAAACAACTAAGAAGCGTTAATAAGGACTTTGAAATGACTCAAAACACGAGTTTCACCCAAGCCTTTAAAAATCAATGGGCTGACAATGGTGACAAGCTGAGTCTTCAGTACACTGGAACTGGTTCTACTATTTCTAGCATTACCAGGACTGACAGTCACGGCTTTTCCGCACTCATCAGACAAGGCTTTACATCTCTTGAAAGGTTTTACAATGCAAATGTGGAAGACTCGGTTAAACAGGACTCGATCGAGCATGTCCTTCGAAAAAAGAATAAAAGTGAGATTGTGAATAAAATGAAGGAAGAACTTGAAAAACGCAAGTCGGAGTACTCTGAGTTTAAAGACGTGAAAGTTAGAATCGTCACTTGGAACCTTGACAAGAAAAGTCTTTCGCATTTTCAGGAAATTAGTGATTCGACTGAACCGGTTTCATTTGTTTTCTTTGCTTTTCAACAGGGGAGAGACATGCACGAGTTTCAAGATTGTCTTCGGTCAAGCATGCTCGGGTTCTCAGTGCTTAAGAGTCTTGTCACTGAAGACTTGAGTCTTTTTATCTTCGTCGATGACGGGTTGATAGAAGAAGTTTCCATGTTTGACTTTGAAACTTTTCATCTGCCTTCAAAAGCTTCAGTTGTGAGTAACAAGAAATGCTTTGCAGTTAGTTTTAAAGTCTTTGATTCAAGTTTCTGCTTTCTGGCCTGTCATCTAGCGAGTGGGACTGAAAACTCCAGTTTAAGACGAGAGCAAATCAATTTTATCCAGTCACAACCTTTTGTTAATCAACCTTTTGACTTCAAGTTCTTGTTCGGCGATTTGAACTTCAGAGTAGATCTTGGAAGTTATCAAATAATTCAAGGAATTTCGCGACAAGGTTTAAATGATTTGCTTAAATCTGAACAACTCACTCAAAATTTGAAATTCGGGTATTTGGCTGGATTCAAAGAAGCCAAAATTCAGTTTAATCCGAATTTTCCTTATGTTGAAGGCACTGATGATTATGACCTGACTCAGAAAAGAGGACCTTGCTGGAGGGAAAGGATCTTGTTTGAAGGGAAAGTTGAGAGTCTTTTGTATGGGGATTTATGTGTTCGCACTTCTCATCGACCTGTTGAAGGAATTTTCTTGGTTAAGGTGAAAAAGGAAAATTTTCATTTGAAGAAAGAAGTGGAAAGGGTTATTTTTGATCAGCTCTCGCCTGCGCCTTTAGGAAGTTTGCCTAAAAAAATACATCCGGCTAAAGATTTATTAGCTTGTAATCAGTAATTATGTATTTTTTAGTAAGGATTGACTTGGGTGTTTTTAGGAGAAAGGACAGATTTTTTAAATTTTTATTTGAGAGGTTAAAGAGGTTAGGGTTTTATTATTATGGGTAAATTTATATGGTTTATTAGGTACTTCGATTATCTAGTCGAAATGAGGATTGTTCTCGTTTTAGATTAGAAACTTTTCAGGGGTTTAAGATTTTGATTAACAGTATAAACATTTTAATACTTTGTTAAATCGCTGAACATCTTATTGATAAGAGATACTCTATTTTGATTTAAGATCATAAAATTAGAGTTGAGCTTAGCTTGAGAATCGGTTACTTGTCTTTAAGTGCTGTTACTCTACTTTTTTATTTGAGATAATTTTAAAATTTCGTTATTTCACCTTTAACATTGGTAAGATCTCTTTTCAATACAGTGAATTTGCTTATCATGAGTGAAAATTTTTTTGAACACCTTGGGCTAAAGTATTAATTTCATAAAAGCTGATTTCGTAGATTGCTCTTATAAGTATTTAGTATTAACGATAAAAGATATGATGGAGAATAAGTGTTTTGATTATTTTGATCGTGTTTTGCCTGAAAATAAGTTTTCTTTATAATTTAGAGAATTGAATAATGACATTCTCAAAAAATAGTTTTTTAAACCTTGAAAATAATTAAAAAAAAATTTTAACAAAAAGTTTGATTTTAATACATTCTAACAAAATAATTTATATGAAAGTCTTACAACTTAATCAAATTCATATTTCAAAGGTCTCAAACATGTCAAAATAATGACTTATCTAAACGTATTACATTATAATAGCTTGTTCTCGACTTCTAAGATCTCTATAGTCTTTCATAGTAGAGCTAACTTCATCAGGTAAGTTTTCCACCCACTGAAGCAACCCATCAACTCCTTCATGATTAATGCTTTCTTCAAGAGGGTCAAGTTCATTAATACAAGCAAGACTCGTGAATTTTTCACTTTCAAGATGAGGTTTTCCTCTACCATCAATTTTTTTTTCTTCTTCATAAACAAACCTTTTTTCAACAAACTGAATTTTAACCCCTGGCATTTCTGAACGATTTTCTTTAACCTCTACTTTTTTAATTCTCCCCTCCGAAATTCCTTCAAATTTTTCAACTTTTCCAGAATCAACTCTCTTAAATCCCGTATTTCCTTCCTCCAAACTCAAAGTTTTTTTTTCATCTTCTTTAAATTCTTTTCTATCAACTAACACCTTGTCACTTTGTTTTACTTTATTTTTAAGTTTATCCACAAAACTGATCTTTGGAGAGTCTTCCAAGTTGCTTTGAGTCTCAGCAGCTTTATTAAATCCATATAAGATCCTCATTCTGTTCACTCGTTTTTCCTGAATCGACTTGCCTTGTCGTTGACGGACTTGAATCTTAGGAAGAGGAGGTTTTTTATGGATTTCATTTGGCATCGACATAAGGTGTTCTACTTTTCTCCATTGTTCATAGTATCTGTCGATGGCGAACTTGGGATACCCTCTTTGAATAGGTTCAGATGAAAAAGTTCGAGTAGAAGGAGTACTTGCGTGTGAATGGTTGCTAAGATTAAGACTGTCATGTGTCCTCGGGTGTTTAAAACTGCCGTGATCAGAGTTAGCTTCATAAAGGTCATTTTGTACTTTGATTACCTGAGCTAACTTATATTCTTGCCATGGGCCGATGTACATTTAATATTCTTCATCATTCTAATCACTTCAGTAAAATCTTTCATCACAAGAGCTATCCTACTTATTAACCCTTATTCAATCTTTGCATATCCCAGTCCACATCAAACCCATTTCATTATAACCAGCATAATACATGCAAAACGAAGTCTCTTCTTACAAAAAATACGATTTCTCTGTTCTCAGCTCTGCACTTGAAGAAAGTAAAAAAAATCTGGAAAATATCTGGCAAGACTCACTACGACGAGTTTCAATATCACAGCAAGAAATGGTAAAAAAACTTAAAATTATCGCGACAAGATGTAAAAACACTGAACAAAAAATCACTGAACTTGAAATGAAAAAAGAGATTTTAAATGAAGAAATTGAATGTCTACAACATAAAAGTTCTACTCAAGAACAATTCTTTTGTGATGCCCGACAACTTCTGGGTTCAAATGTGCATAACTTACACGAAACTGTCTCTGCTTTAAAAAAACAAATAGCTACTTCTGAAGACCTTTATAATTGTTTTGAAACTACTTCGAAGTTAAATATTTTAAAGAAGGAAAATTGCATCAGATTTGACTTCAGTTGCATCACTCAACTAAACCAAAATAAACACTTCGTAGAACTCAGTAGAGAAAATCAGGTTTACGTTCTTATATCTTGTGTGCCTTTAATAAACGGGATAGAAGAACTTCTGGTGAGTTTAAATAGAACTCAAGATCTGACTTTTTTCCTGAAGACTGTCAGGTCAAAATTTAAATTGCTTTATAATTAAAACCAGTTAAAGTCTTCGTAGAATTAAGCGGTTAAAGACTCTTTTTTATAAGTTTAACAAAACGGTTACCCTTCGAAAGCAGGTCTTCCATTTTTTAGTAAATCCTACAAATTCACTTCAAAGTAAACAAACCACGTCCACAACTTTTTCTCTGTCAAATCCTGCGCTTCCGACATAATTCCAGACAAATACAATAAAAAACCTCCATTAACCCTCAAACCAATCAAAATAATAAACCAACTGCTTCTAAATCATTATAAAATGAAATTTTCTGATCAAAAAGAACCAGAAGAGTCAACAAAAGTCACTGAAAGTAAAAAAAACCGCAAAATAGGCCGTCCAATCCACAACTTCACGAAAATTCTTCGAGACTTCTCAAGATCCAACGGAATCCCCGCAGACCGTGAAAACTTTTACATCTTTATAGTGCGGGCGCTGATCAAAGCCATAAAATTTTCGCTAAAAGGAAAAACCTTAAAACCAGTAGGATTTACTCTGAACATGGAAAAGTCAGACCTGGTATCAATAAAGTTAAAAATAGTAAAAATTTTAAATCACTACAGTTTCGACCTGGCAAAACAGGAGAAAAAGCGATTTTATCAGATGAAGTTCATTAGAGATTTTTTTCATTACCAAAAACATCAGGAGGTTTTTTTAGTTTTAGTTGAGTTTTTGCTCAACACCCAAGATTTATCAGTCCAATGCCGGAGGTTCAACATATTTTGCTGTAAAGAAGAGATTCATGGTAAAGACTGTCGACAGAAATGGACATGTTTCCAGGAATATCTTCTTTCAGACTTTTTGCAAGATTTATCTGAAGGTGAGGAAAAGATATTTGAAGTGCTTGAGTTAGTTTAATCATTTGCATTAATAATGGCTATAATTAATGCAAAGGCATAAATCCTTTACAGGTAAACCTCTTGAGGATATATTAGGAGAAATCGATGATTCCTTATCAGTGAGCTCCTTGCACTTCAACATGAGTGACGAGGACCCTTACAACAACAGTTCTTTATTAAACGGCAACAGTTCGACTTCTGGCAGATCATTCGTCGGGCGGAAAAAAAACAGATTTACTCTAATCTTAGAACAATTTTACACGAAAAACTCAAGAAACCCGAAAAAAGAATTCTTCAACACTTTTGTTATTCGGTCTATTAAAAGGATTTTCAGATATGCTCTCACTGATTCAATGCCTAGAAAAACCTGTGTCGCCATCTCGGAAGACAACCCGGTTCAGATGAAATCTTGGGAAACTTTTAAGAAAATGTTTAAGAAACAACCTGAGTTCTATGCAAAGATCAGCCTTACTACTAATGCGCCACTTACTGATGGTAAGACGAAGAGAAAGGAAAAAAGTAATGGAAGGACTCCAAAAAGTCATAATAATACTTTTTGTCGGACTTTCTTTTTGAATAAAAAAATGCAGAAAAGCTTTTTTGTTCTTATGAATTTACTGTTTAGTGAAAATCAGTTGAGTTGTTTTAATTCCAGGTTTAAGTTCATGTGTTGTGTGCATAATCAGCATAACTTTGAATGCTTTGAAAAATGGAACAAGCTTAAGAATTACTTGTATAACACTTACTTTGATGACTTGGAAATCGAAATTGAAGGTAAATTAAAAGAGTATAGTAAGGCGATTTTTCTTGTACATCCTGATGAGGGCAATCAACGTGTTGAACAATATCAGTTAGATATTGAGGATGAACTTATTGATCTTGAGTTTAGTTAAAAGAGTTCGGGTAATGATGGTGTCTTTTGTAGAGGGTTTAAGTGGTGAGAGTTTAGGTTTCATTCTTTTTATAAATATAGGAAAAATGGGTATTTAGTTGAATTTAAAAGATAGTATAAATGGAGAGATTTGGTTATGTTTGATAAAAGGTGATAGGGATTTATTTTATTAGATTTAAAATTAATTACCTAAAATATTTATATTAACCTTATCACAAACTTTCGAGTATAATAATAGAACCCTCATCTTGATATTTTTCAATAAATTAAAAAGATTTATTCATGATTAAAAATAAGAATCAAATAGCTTAAAATTGTTAAATCTCATCCTACTTAATTAACAAATCAATATCAGCTGCAGAAATCTCATAAGTTTCATTACAATGGCTACATGAAACCGGGTGATTCCTATTTTTCATTTGAAGTAATTCATTAATCTCTAATTTTTCCACAAAAGCCATCATCGATTCTTTACTACAATTGCATTTGAACTCATACTCATTAACTTCGAACTTTACTTCATCCTCCAAGTCTTTAAACAAAAGCTGAAAACCTTCTTCATTGAATTCATTTTCAGAGATTTGCTTCAAGAGTTCCTTGTTAACAATATGATAAAATAAGTCCTTCAAATAAGCTTCTTCAATTCCTGGTAAAGTTTGAATGAAGAGGCCAATCCCATTGAATTTCTTTCCATAATCGGCCCAGTCTTCGGACTTGATAGCGACTTTTGTTGGGATTTGTTCGCTATTTTCGAAATATTTCAAGATATCGATTTCAGTGAGACCGTCTTGCTGACTTTCTAGCTTATTCACAGTCTGATATTCAGAAGTTGCTCCATATAGTGTCCTTCCAATCATGAGACTATTTTTATCACTCAAACTATCAGTTTCCAACTTATCAGCAAAACCTCTCACAAACCCAGTTCCCCACTTTTCAGTATAAACAATTCCATCAAAAGGCAACCCAAAAGACTCAAACGAATGTTCCGAAATAGTCCTAACCCGTTCTTCACCCTTTAAAAGTGTTGACTGAAGCAAGGTGCTTAAAACAGAGGTATGAATTTCTCGACAGATATTCAAATCTTCTATTTCACTGCGTGTTCTAATAGTCTGAGTGATGTTGCGACCTTGACTGATACAACCTCTCACTGCTCTAGTGTAAAAGTGTACGACTAGGTCTTTAGCACTCATTAAAACAATTAATAATCCTTTTTCTTGAACCTCTCTGCCATTGAAACTCGACTCATAAATGGGATTCGAAATTGAAAGATTTGTTGATAAAGTGCCTCACTCCTTCATTTGTCTTATCTGTCATGAAGTCGTCAAAGGGGCCAAAGAGTGCTCGGTTTGTGAAAGTCTTTATTGCACTGATTGTGTTTCTGCTTGTTTAGAGCAAAATGGGTATATTTGTCCTAATCGATGTGATAAGTCGGAAATGCAGAGACCTGGAAGAATTATTAGAACTAATCTAGAGGACTTGCTTATTAGATGTCGATATGCTAGGAATGGATGCTCGAAAGTTGATAGGCTTGGGCGCATTGAGGTTCATGAAACTGATGAATGCACTTTTAATTGTGATATCAAGAAATGTGCCAGTCCGATATGCAACCGAAAAGAAGCAGTAGAATCAATGATGTTATTTGTAGCTCCAGACCGAAGTTCAGGTTCAGAGCTTTACGTCTGTTCAGTGAAATGTGCGGCGACACTAGATTTCCAGCTGATCCTAAGCAGTTCAAGATCGCAAGAAGAGATGCTGAAGCGCCTTCAGTCGAAGTTCATTGAGAACCTTCAAAGCCTTGTTTCAATGAACCTTCCAATTTCAAGCCTCTATGAAGAAGAACTCGATCGTTCTTTGACTGTCTTCTGCCCGAATTGGATCAACAAAGACGCTGTGGAACTTCCGGATGGCTCAGTCTATACTGGCCAGTGGTCTTCAGATGGTCGAATTGAAGGCGTCGGAGTGCAGATTTGGCCTGATGGTGCAAAGTACTCAGGTGAGTTTCTAAACGGCGAGAAGCACGGTTTCGGGACAAAAACGACTAGCAACGGGCAGAGTTACTCAGGTTTCTGGCGACATAACAACCGTTCAGGCCACGGTACCTACAACTGGCCGAGCGGAAGCAGTTACATCGGGAACTTCAAACACGGAGACAACCACGGTTGGGGTAAATACACCTGGCACAACGGGAAGGTCTACGAAGGTGAATACAAAAATGACGAAAAAGAAGGATTCGGAGCGATGATGTTCCCTGACGGGAGGAGGTACGTCGGTGAGTGGAAGCACAACATGCACCATGGAAAAGGAATTCTTACAAATAGCGATGGAAGTGAATTTCACGGCGAATTCGCTGATGACATGAAGCATGGATATGGAGTGCTTAAGTATCCTGATAGTTCTAAGCATATTGGATATTGGGAACTTGACAAACTCCATGGAATCGCTTATCTTATAACTAAGGACTTGAGAAAAGAAGTACAGATTTGGAGACATGGACAACGAATCAACTTAGAATAAAGTAATTAACTGTTTCTTTAGAGATTCATGGAATATCTGCCATTCGCTTGTGTGATTCAAGTACTTCTAATAAATGAGGAGAAGCTACAGTCAAGACTACATCTCGAAGTGCATAAAAGCCCAGGAAAAGAAGTCCCCAGTTGTAAAGGAACTCACTGGAAATCTTTCAAAAAAGGTGAACCATCAGCGATCTGCCCTTTGGAATGGACTTGCTTTGATGGACCAGGAACCTGCGAAGACAATCAAACAGTCACCGATGAGATGGAAAGAGTACCAGTCTTCCAGAAGGACCATCAACCCTGAATTCTCAAATGAACCTACTCGAAGACCTGCAAGTGCCTTTAATCGAGATGAACGTAATGCGAGGAATGGAGAAGTTGCTTCTAATCTCATTCAAATGATTAATCAGGGATCTACACAGGAAAAAATTGGAAAACTTAATAAAAAAGTTGTGCTGAAGGGAAAACAGGTTGTAAAAAATGCTGAAAGCACTGATAGTCAACTGGTTAGTAAAGGAATTTCTAAAGCTTATCAAGGTATTCATACTGGGCAGATACCTGTTAGTAGGAAACCACAAATTGTTATCACTCAGATGAGCAAAGCGAAAAAAACTAGTCAGATTTATACATTACCTGCTGGACCAAAAGAAGAGAATGAGGTCAAGGTGCTCAATAAAGATCGCTATGAAAAGAACTCGAAAATTATTGAAACGACTAATCCATGCATTATCAACAAAGGTAAAATCGACCTAAGCATCGAGAAAGAGAAACTTCTTCTCTCATTCTCCAGCTACTACGACAAAAACCCTCTAAGTTTCGACCAAACTCCCTCAAAGCAAGGAAAATTCCGTGATTCTCATTCCTTTTCCCGTATGTACCAAGGTTTAATAGTCGAAAAGGCTCCAGTATCTCCCAAACGTCGAAGACCATTCGACAGCAAAGACATGTTCAAAAGTAGCATAGTTCTCTGTTAGTCTAATAAACTTTCAATTAATAACTCAATGGGAAACTGCGCATGTGTTCAAAAACTAGAAGACCAGCCCACATTTTCCTTCGTCGAGGCAGGTCTAAAGGTAGAAAAAGACGTTTTTGAAGGACCAAAAGAAGTCGAAATCGTTTTTGACCAGCCAGAAGTCCTCATACAAGCCTTGGTTCGAAGATACCTGACAACAAAAGCCCATTACAAAGCTCGAGCGAAGTTAACATCAAAACAAGCTCATAAGTGCCAAGCAGAAACTTTAGAAACTTTGAACTCTCATCTTCAGTCTCTGCTTCCGGCAGAGATTTTTACACATCTTCAGAATCTTGACCCTCTCGTTACGAAGAACCTGCCGAAGCCTGTTCAAATTCAAGAAACAATCTTTCCGAATGGGTCAGTCTTTCTTGGAAATCTGGAAAATGATCAAACTACTGGAATTGGAGACTTGATTATTCCAGATCAGTCGTTTTTTCGAGGAAGTATTAAAGAAGGCAAGTATGATGGAGAAGGATTGCTTATCTCAGCTACTGGAGACTTATATCAAGGGAACTTTATTAACGGAAAGTTTTCGGGAATGGGTGAATTAAACAATAGTCTGAAAAAATACTCGTATAAAGGATACTGGCTTCATGGGAAACAACATGGAACTGGAATTGAAACTTGGGAAGATGGAGCTGTTTGTGAAGCGACTTTTGTTGATGGAATCAAAAGTGGACCTGGAACTATTACCTGGCCTGATGGATCAACGTATAAAGGGAGTTTTGAAAACAGCCAAATGGAAGGACAAGGAAATTACATCTGGAGTGACGGCCGAAGCTTCAAAGGCCAATGGAAAGGTGGCAAGATGAACGGATTCGGTAGATTTGAATGGCCAGACGGGAGATATTACGAAGGCTGTTACGTAAACGACAAAAAAGAAGGCCAAGGCACTTTCTACTGGCCCGGTGGGAAGATCTATAAAGGCGGGTGGAGGAACGGCAAGCAACACGGCGAGGCCTTCCTAACAGAGCCAGGTAAAAAAGAAAAAAAAGGCGAATGGAAGAACGGAACGCGCATCAGATGGCTTAATTAATGTTATAAAAATTCCATTTCAGGATGACTGAAAACATTCACAAATTCCAAGTAGTTCAACCTTCCATCCCCATCCGAGTCAAACTGAAAAATCAGCTGATCCACAATCCCTTGCAACTCATCATCATTATACTCATGTCCCGCTAAAGTCTTAAACACAAAAAGCAACTCCGACTCTCCAACAAACCCATCATTATCCACATCATAAAGTCTAAAAAAGAATCGAAATTTCTCATCTTTTTCAACTTTTTCATTAAAAAGTGAAATCGTTTCAACAAACAAGCGAAAGTCAATAATTTCTCCCATGTCAACCGTCATAAGTCTTGCAATGCGATCCTTAAGTGGGTTATTCTCCAATTCAGGTAAAGTCAAAAAATCGTCAATAGAAACGAAATTTTTCGGGTCAGGACTGAGACTATCGAATTTTTTGCAAATTTTTTTGAGTTCAGAAAGACTGACTACTTAAAAATTACAGCCTGAGATGCGTATCAGCTCTTCGATTTCTTCCTTTTTCTTCAAGTGGCTGCTGATTCCTCCCATATTATGAATGAAAAGATTTACTGCTGGGGACAAGTTAATGAAAAAACAACAAGCGCCGTCCCTGTCCGGATGCAATTGCCGAAGGACTGTCTTGGCCTCTGCATTGAACGAAAAGCAGCATTTGCTTGGACACAGTCGCAAGTTTTTGAATGGGGAAGCGCCTGGGATGCTCCACCTGCACTGTGCAAGACTTCTAATTGTCTGATTGAACGAGTTACTTTTGGAATCAATGGCCCGCTGATTAAAACTCGAAAAAAAATCACGAAAGAAGGAGAAAAAGAGTTGAAAAGTGATTCTAAGTCTTGTGAAGTTTTACAAGTTGTTCAGAACTTTTCGGGATTTGTGATACTTGATGGGTCGTGTAAAGTGAGATCTTCTTGTAATGAACTTGAAGTGCTTGACTCGGTTGTGCAGATCTCGGCTGATTGCTCTTCTTTTTTTGCACTTAACAGTCAAGGAAAGGTCTTCAAATGGGCTCACATCCACCTGCCAAGTGACTTAGACCTACCAGAGAAGATCATCGCAATATCCTCAGGTTCTCAACACTCAATCTTCACAACAGAAAACCACGAAATCTACGTCTTAGGAAGCAACTCATACGGTCAGATCTCTCTTCCAAACGTCTCTGAAGTTCAAGTCCCAGTAAAAGTTTCAGGTCTCAAAGCCATTCAAGTGGCTTGCGGGGGTTTCCACTCAGTCCTAATGACGAACTCACGTCAGGTCCTTACCTGCGGACTAGGAAACATGGGCCAGCTAATGTCGAACAACTTCAACAACTGCGAAATCTTCAGTTTAAGAGTTTTCCCTTCAGACTTCGGAGAAGTTTCTGAAGTCTTTTCCGCTGAACTGGCGAGTTTCGTGAAGTTCACCGCGATTCAACCTACAGAGAGGTCTTCTGATTCAGGAACAAACAGCTCAATCATCAGTTTTTTACATCGACAGCTGGTGGCCGCTGCCGAGAGAACTTTTTTAGAAAAAGTGAAGGAAGAGGTAAAATCTCAAAAAATCGCTGAGAAAAAAAGAATGATAAGAGAAAAACGTGCACAAGAAGCTTTAGTTTTATTTGAAAATGAAATCTTGCCGAATTGGGAACGTTATCAAAATTCGAAAGAACTTTCAGAACTTGTGAAACAAGGACTACCTTCGAAGTTCAGAGGAAATGTTTGGTGGTTGTTGTATTTGAGTAAGACAAGACATTTGATAATAAACTATGAAGAGTTGGTGAGTTCTTTACAGGAGCTTAAGACCCAGAATGACTTGAATGAAGAGCAGGGTGTTATCTGTACGAGTTTTCGTTTGATAGGACTGGATATTTCTCGAACTTTTAACACCCTGGGGTACTTCGCACAAGAAAGTCCTCTCAGCAAAGACCTCCGAAGTCTTCTAGAACTTGCCTGCATCTACCGCCCGGACATCGGGTACATCCAAGGCATGAGTTACGTCGCAGGAATGCTGCTTCTCAACTTAGACCCTTGCCAGTCTTTTTCTCTTTTCATTCAAATCATCACCTCACCGGTCCTGCTTCCCTTTTTCAAGATTGATCAGGAAGGTATTCATCGCAGAACTGAACTTTTTCTTTCAGTTTTAATTGAAAATTTACCTCATGTTTATGAGAAGTTTGAAGAAGAAGCTGTTCAGTTACCGGTTGTTCTTATGGAATGGTTCGTCACCATTTATTCAAGGACACTTTCGCAAGAGGTCTCTGTTAGGGTCTGGGATTTGTATTTTTACTTTGGGGAAATCGTTTTGTTTAAAGTTGGAGTCGCGGTACTTAAGACTATGCAGGCTGATATCTTGAGTAAGGATATTAGTGAAGTTTTAGCTGGATTTTCACATGTTGGGGAAAAAATCTTGGAACCTGACTTGTTTGTTGCAGATGTTGAGACTGTGAAGGTCTCGGAAAATGTAAGAATTTTGATTAATAGTTTGTAGAGGAGTTGGGATTTTATGAAGTATTGATAATTTGGAAAAGCCCCTAATGTTATATAAACCTAATGGAAGAAATTATAAATCTTGACTCAGATAATGAATCGAAATCAGAAACTATTAAAGTGCAGGACAAAGTAATCATCAGCAATCTCTACTCGATAACTATCAAAAAGTCAGACTACGACCGTTTAGATCCAGGAACATATTTGAACGACAACCTTATCGATTTTTTTCTCGGTCATTTGATCCAAGGAAAAAAGGAATTTTTTGCTTTTAACAGTTTTTTTTACCCAGCTTTGAAAGAAACGTCTTTCGAAAGAGTTCATAAATGGTTCAAATCGATAAATCTTTTCAAATTCCGATATTGGATTATCCCTGTCGCTCGTAATGAACATTGGGTGTTAATCATTGTCACCAACCCAAAAAATGTTGCATCTGGAAAAAGACCTTCAACGAAAATTCTCTTTTTTGACTCTCTTGATACAAGATTTTTCGATCCACAAAGAGATATTGAAGATTTCATTCGTTTGGAATGGAGGGAAAAGTTTAAAACTGATATAACACCTAATGTTCCGATATTTTTCTTGAATCTTCCTCTGCAGAATAATTCTTTTGACTGTGGAGTGTTTTTACTTAAATATGCTCAGAAATTCGTAAAAAACCCTCGATTATTCGATGACCTTGAGCAACCCTTTCAGGACTTGTTCAAACCTGAAAAACTGAAACATCAAAGAGCTTATATGAAGTCCACTATTTATGATATCAGCGACGGCAAAAAGTGTGATTGGATTCGCAAAAAGAAATGTCGTGTTTATCTTCAAATAAATGATGATATTCGTAGGGCTATGGACGAAGATTAGCTCATGGTAAACCAAGCAGTATTAAATAGTTTAAATAAATGAGAAAAAATACCAAAATCACCAAAGGACACGTTTTGGGACTTTTTAAAAAGCAGAACCTGGAAAACGACTTAAAGGTGCTTGAAACTTAGGCAAACATGCGTTCGAAGCTTCTGCAAAAGCTTCAAGGTTCGAATCTTTCAAGTCCATCACTAGACCATCGAGTTGTTTGCAGTTTGATCCTGGACTACCTGGACCGAAACTCTTTCAAATACACTTTATCAGTATTTATTCCTGAATGCGGAGACGTTTCTTCACTTTTGTCATGCTTGGAACTGGCGGATTATTTCAAACTTGAGTCTACCTCAGGACAGAGTTTCCTTGAACACCTTCTCACCAAGTCTCTTTCAAATTCCAATTCAAGCTTTAAAGACTCGTCAAGCCAAACAATCGAACGCAGCTCAGTCTCTGATATTGAAAATCAACTTTTGGACTTGGACTTGAAATTCGCAGGAAAAAAATCAGACCTTGACGCGACATTCGATGAAAAACTTCTAAAAATTCAAAAAGAATGCGAAAGTCGAATGAAACTCGAGCTTGATCATCAAATAAAGCGTGTAAGAGAAATCGAAATCGTCAATTTAAAGTTAGAAGAAGCAAACAAATACCAAGAGCTCCTCAAAAGATACAAAGACGACTGTGAAAAAAGATACTTAAAGGACTTTGAAAACTTAAAAAATAAAGAAAAAAAGTTGAATGACATGATCCGCGCAAAAGAATCTGAACTAGACAATAAAGCATTCGCTCAAAGACAAGATTTTCTTCTCAACATGGAAAAAAACAACAAAAACACCCTCGAAATCCGAAGAAAAATCGTCTTAGAAGAAGAAGAAGTTCAAAATTTAAAAGAAACTTGGAAATCCCGTGTAAAAGACCTAGAAGAAAAAAACAAATCTCTTGAAATCAAAGAAAAAGAGCTTCAACTCGCCGCAAAAGAAGAGTTTCTAAGATTCAAACTAGAATTCGAAAGCAAATTCGAGGACGAAAAACGAAAACTCGCTCTTCAGAAAGTCGAACTTGAAGCTCTAAAAAAAGAACTCGACATCGACTCAGATCGACTGAAGTCCAACGACCATTTCGAAAGCTACAGCTTTGAAGTCCAGAAGTTAAGAACTGAAAATCGAGTCCTTAAAGAACAAAACTCGAATCAAGGCCTGGCGGTTGACCAGTTAAGAAATGAGCTGAAGTTAATTTCAGATACTCAGAATCATCTTATTAATCAAATCAATTTGAAGGAAGGATCAATTCAAATACTGGAAAGTGAACTTCAGTCGTTTAAAACTTTAGCTGCTGAACTCAAGGCCAGCTTGGAAAAAGAGAAGAAAAATCATCTGAATGAAAAGGAAAAAATTTTGATGGAAGCGGGAAATTATGGGAATTTTTATGCTCATGAGTTTTTAGTTGATCACAGGTTTAAGTGGAATAAGATACATCAGGAGGAAATGAATATTAAAAGGGAATTCTTTGATTTGATCAAACCTTCAACGAAAATTGCATCACCTGGTAAGGAAACTGGAAAAATTGTTCAGGGAACTGGAAATATTGCTCAGGGAACTGAGAAGATTCAGGCTAATGTGACAAATTATTTAATGGAATACGAAAATGATAGTTCGTCTTCAAGAGACTAGTTCTAAATAACATCTGATAACCCATCAAATCTTTATAAAATGGAAAAAGACCTCCCATCAAACCCAGCAGAAGATCTCAGAACCCGAATCCTAAGCCTCAACTTTAACCAAACAAACACTTTACTTTGCGTGGGTACAACGACCGGTTTCCGTCTAATCCGATCAGAAGACTGTAAATGCACATCTTCACGAGACACTAAACAACACCCATCCTTCGAAGGTGGATTTTCAACAGTATCCTCAATGTTTTCAACTCAGTTACTTCTATTAGTAGGCAGCAATAACAACGAGAAGCACACTTCAAACATTTTATACTTCTGGGACGAGTACCAATCTCAATTTAAAGCAGAAGTTCGTTTCCGGACCCCAGTGAAGAAAGTTCTGATCCGTCGAGACAAAATCGTGATAATCCTAGAAAAAATCGTATTCTTTAATTAGACCTACATTTACCTTCTTAACACCCTGAAGCCCATCGCGTCGATTTCAACGATTGAAAACGATTTAGGTGTAGGAGCGATATCAAACAACCCAGACATCTTCGTTCTCGGCACTTTAGACATAAACCGAGGACATGTCCGTATCGAGAACTTTTACACAAATGAGGTAAAACGTGGACAAATGCATGATAATTCAATAGTTTTCCTTGAAATCAACTATGAAGGGACTCTCGCTGCCACTGCGAGTGAACTCGGCACAGTTATTCGTGTATTCGAAACGAATTCTCTCGTTGTTCGACATGAACTGCGAAGAGGCTCATCAACTGCGAGGATTACTTCTCTCTCATTCAGCCCGAGCAATAATTTTTTAATAGCTGCCAGCAACAAGATGACAATTCACGTGTGGAGCTTGACAGTGACTGAGTCTTATGCAGGAATGGTCACACGCTTCCTTCCAGGGTACTTTCAACCCACTCGGAGCTACTACAAGCTGCACATCACTGTAAGTGAAAAATGGAGCTTCAGTGAAGAGGTACCCGCAGGGCCTGCAACTTGTTTTTACAGTGATCGGCAGTTCCTTGTCGCTCATCTTGATGGAAATTTGTATTATTGCAAGATTGACGCGAATGTCGAGATAGAAAAAAGTGTAAGTTATTTGGAGAAGGGAGAAATTTATACTGTTGAAAGTAAATAGATGAAAAATTAGGCTAGTCCCAGTCTGCCTTTAACACCAGGTTTCTTTCTAATACGAAGTGACCTTCTTTGTACTTCTCAGTAGCTTCGTAGGCTTTCACGTAAAACCACCCGATGTACGTCGTGCATCTTTTACACATCACGTCTTTCACGCAATGAATCCCTGAAAGTAAAATTTTTTCTTCTTCAGCGCCGTAAGTCACGTTGATCATTCTTGAAACTAAAAAACTTCTGCCATGTTTTCCTTTGAAACTCTTGGTCATTACTTTTGACTTACTTGACAAGTGATTTTTGCATTCTTTACAAACGTAAACGTTTTTGCAGTCCTCGTAAAGAAAGAACTCTTTTCCCATCAGATTATAAAAATGTCAGGATTTCAAGGTTCTTCTAACAAAGACGTGGAAGAATTGGTTAAAAAAATTGCAGGTGAACTTGAAAGAAGGAAATGGGAAAAGGCACTTTCATGGAAAGTTACTTGTATGGAAAGTAGAGAAGATGGAAGTATTTTGATAGGGACTAGCGACGGGAGTTTAATCTTTGTGGATGACTTTGAATTGGAAGAGACTCACATTGACCAGGCGCATAAAGGGCGAGTCACTTGCATCAAGGCCCTTGAGTTATTTTTTTTTACATCTGGTGAAGACTCGCAGCTGATTTTCTGGAAAGATAATCAAAAAGTGGCCTTTATCGAAAGTAAAGCCCCGATTGACCACTTTTTTATCGACTCTCATCAGGTCTGGGTTGCTGATAATTCAGATTCCGTCAGTCTTTTCGAGTTTTCTGAAACTGAAGGCTTTGAACACACCCCTGACCATCCTTTACTCTGTAAAAATCCGAGACTAAGCCAGTTTTGTTCATATCAAGGCAAAAAAGCGATGCTTTTTTACCACAGCACCGGAATTTGCTTTAGAAATCTAACAGAAAAACAAGAAATCATCAACATAAACGCTGAAAACGTCACTATTTTACTTTTTATTCACGAAAACAATTCAATTCTTTACGCTGAAGAAGGACTAGAAGCGAAAATAGTTTCTTTATCTTCTGGAAATTCTTCAACTCTTCAAGAATCCAACGGCACTTGGAACTTCTCAGATGTCTTTGAAGCTGGAGTCGTTGTTATCGGCGGTAGTTCTGAAAAAGAAGGTCCTTGTTGCAAGTTCTGGGATTTAGTTTCAATGACTTGCGTCATGTTGCTTAAGTTCAACTCACTTCCAGTGCTTTTCGTGAATCCTATTAAAACTGACTACTTTTTTTTATATTGCGAGGGGCACGGGTCGGACCTGGTCAGAATCCGAAAGCAAGAAAAGACTATCAACAGGTCTTTTCACTTTGAAGATGAAGTCACTGAATTTTTTTCTGATGAGTCTCAACTCGTCGTCGCCACTGCGGGAGAAGTGCTGCTTATTGGAGAGGAAGTAAAGACTTTACATAGAAATAAAAGTAAAAGTCCTATTTCACTTGTTTGTTGCTTACAGAAAAGAATCGCTTGGGAATGTGATGGGAATATCTGCTATGTTGACTTGGGACTTGAAAATCGCGTCCAGTCTATCATTCAAGCGAAAAATCCTGTCAAATTGATGACTTTCGGGAAAAGTAAAGATTTTATTGTTTATGTTGAAGAATGTAGCACTGGAAATATCGTTATTTTTAAAATCATCGTTTTTCAGATATGGGAAAATTTTGAAGTTAAGCCGATTCCGATTGAAGAAAAAAATATCTTTCAAATAGGATCGGTGAAGGATTATCTGGTTTATACAACTGACACTGAAGTCGTTTTTCTTAGTCCAGACCTCACAGAAAGGACACAGGTTCTCACTTTTGCGAAAGGAAGTCTCAAGATCTGCATAAATCTGAGTGTGTCTCTTATCGTCTGTGCTGGGGATAATGAAATCGTCGACATGATCTCTTTGTCTTGGTCAACTCCTGAAAATATTTTACTTGAAAAAGGAATTTCTTCATCTTTTTCAACAGAATCGAAAAAACGAAGAACTGGTCATTTGATCGGATTTTACAAAAATATTTCATCGGTTTCTTTGAATTCTAATGAAAAGTTTCTAATTGTTGGGAAAAGCGACGGGCTACAGATCTGGAACTTGAAAGATGAGGTACTTGTCTGGAAGTTTAAATTTCGATCAACAAACCTAAAGATAAGAACGAATTCAAATCAGATTTTTTACTCAAACTCTACAAATATCGTGTCTTTTTCAGACCCTTCCATTGCCAAGACTCTAGAAAAAACAAGAGAAATGTTTAATATTAAAGGAGTTGTCAAGGCAGGTCTTCAGAAATTTATTCGAAGGCATCAAGATGAAGATTTTCCTTTCATCCTCCTTGGTCCGAGTTCTTCTTCTCTTTATTTCCTGGCAGCGATTGAAGGCATCTCGCATAAACGCATCAGGTCAAGATATAATTACAGGGTCTATCAATGGGTCGCTTTTCCTGATTGCATTAATATGCTTCATGTTTTCGTTCTGCTTAAAAACAAAGCTCTTATTGAAAAAGCTTTTGAAGATGGATGCCCTTTCATACGTATGACTGACGGAAGGTCACCTTTGAGTATAGCTTTAGAACTCAGAAATAGAGAAATAATTGAAATCGTTTTAGCAAAGGTCGTTGAAATCGCTGAAAATAACCCGAAAATTCTAGCGTCTATAGAAGAAGACTTGTCGAATTTGAATAATTTTAGTCCTCCAAGTCTTTCAATGGTTTATTCTTTGGCTTTTCCTGTTGTTAGTCAACGTGGTTTGAAGAACTATGGAAATTTGATTGATAAGTCAGGAGTGGTCATCACTAGTCCCAGTTATATGATTGATGAGAACAAGTTTCTTATGTTGAAAGGAGAAACCTTAGAAGAAATCAGCATCGTTTTCAGAGTCAGCGCATTTCGAATGAACCTCGCTCTAGGTAGCTTGGAAAGTTTAAAATTCATTGATAGTTTGAATAACTGTTCAGATAATGAAGTCTTTAGAACCCAACTGGTCAGGTCAATTATTCTTTACAAGTGGAGACAAGTGAAGAAATTTGTTTTGCTACATGATATTTTTTATGTGATCATTTCGTTTTTTACTCTTTATTACGTCGGATACTCTGTTTCTTTCGACTGGATCTCCACGATTATCATTTTCGCTACAAATTCTTTATTTTTGGTCAATGAAATTATGCAAGTTTGCATCGGGTTTAAGTCTTATATGAACAGTTTGTGGAATTTTATTGATTTGGCAAGAGTTTTATGTTGTTACATGTTTTTAGTTGTTAAGTATCAGTTTTTCTATGGGAATGAAAAGTCTACCTTTGATACTGAGACTCATAAGAAAATTTATCAGATTATTGTGATCAGTCTCGTTTTACTATTCTTGCTTAGAGGTCTATCGTTGTTTGAGCTTTTTGATAGAACGCGCAGCATGATTAAGGTTTTTAGAGATATTATTAAGGACTCTTTGGTATTTTTACTTGTTTTGGCTATGACTACTTCAGCTTTTACTTGTCTTTTTATGATTTTAGATGAAAATCTCAACTTTTTTGATGCTTTTACTACGACGTATTCGATCAATTTCGGGGCGTTTAAACTGGAAAATTATTCGAGCACGACTGACCCTAATAGACAGAGTTTTACTCTTTTAGCTTGTTTTTTACTAGCGACGCTCATAAACCCACTGTTAATGGTGAACCTTCTAGTATCTATTTTCAATGACACATTTGCAAGACTGAAGGACAACCTGGTCATCGAAGATCTTAAAGCTTTGGCAGAACTTTTATCAGAACATGAGCCAATGGCAGTCTGGGGAAGAGCAGCTTCAACTCGCCACTTCATCCAAATTTGTTCCCAAGAAAGTGTAGACGAGTCTCAAGATGACAGAAGAGCAAGAAAAATCCAACAATTAGCCGAAAAAGTAACTTTAATTAAAGAAGAAGTAAGTGGGCTGGTGCAAGCAGGCAAGAAAGAACTTGAATGGTTCGAAAAGACTTTAACTGATAATCGAAAGCAAGAGATAGACCTGATCGAAAAAGTGAAAAGAGAAGAAGCAAGTTTAAAGTCTTTCATTACAAGGAGCAGAACGTTGAAATAATTAGTTAGAGTTTATTTTTTTCAGCCATTCTGTACATTCTTGTTGAGACTGGTTGAAGGCAGTCAGCGCTTTTCCGGACTTGGCATCATAAACAAACACTTGTTAGGAATGACTGTCTTTTTGGATAAAACATTCTAAGTAGTCAGGACTTGCTTTTAGAGGATACAGGCTGGTTGAAAATGACTGACTTTTTAAGGATACAGACTGTTTGAATTGAACATTCTGGGGAATAAGTACGTTCTGAGTGGAAGTTACTTTCTGTGGAGAGGGTACTGTCTTTTTATTTTAACCATCTTTTTAGAGTGGACTGACTGATTGGCTGGTACTTTCTTGATGAAAAATACGAACTGAATGGAAAAAACCTGGTTTGGAGGTACTGACTGGATGGTTTTTACTGTCTTTTTATTTCTACCAACTGTTTGGGAATACAAACTGCGTGAGTTGTACCAACTGGTTTGGAGTTACAGTCTTTTTATGGGTACCGACTGGATAATTGTTACCTTCTTTGTTTGGGTTACTCACTGAATGAATTGAACTGACTGTTTTTGGTTTACTATCTGGATAAAATTGACTCACTATTTTTTTTTACCTGAATAATGGGTACAGACTGATTTTTTTCACCTTCTTCTTTGAAAATACTGACTTTGTTGGTTTTACCAACTGGATTTAAGGTACTGACTTTAAATCCTTTACTTTCTGAGTTTAGGGTACTGTCTTATAAGGACTACTGCCTATTTTAGGTCACAGACTGAGTGGAGAGTACAAACTAATATATAGCCCCCATCTTTTGTCATCACGTATCCTGTGATATTCCGTAAATAGCCGGTATCAATACCTAAATTCTTCACGTATTCTCCTTTCTCGTAATAAGTCAATTTACCGAAGTCTACTACTTCAATTACAGGGACTTCTACTGGTGGTTCAGGTTTTCCGTTTTTTAGCTCAGATATTTCTTTTTCCAAATCGATAATGACCCCAGTTAATCTTTCAATCTCCTCAAAAGCATGATCCAAAGGTTTTTCATCAGGTTTGATATGAATAAGACTAAGCAAAACCTGTGTAGCTCTTTTAAAATTTCCAATTCGTGTTTTGCTATATTCAAATTTTGGCATATTTCCAGGTACAAATTCCGAGTTTTTATCCGCTGCAGTTTGTTTCAAAGTTTTTCGTTGATCATCAGCGAACCTAACAAGTTTTCCCGACAATTTATGAATATAACTAATCATATACTGCTCCATCCTTCCAACATCTCTCTTAAACTCTTCATATTTCTCATCAATCATCTTTGCCTGAATGAGTTGTTTTCCTTTAACAATCCCGATAGTTAAAAGTTCAGATCCACTTCGCTTGTAAGTTGCTTTTTTCATTTCTTTTTGCTCTTGAATGATTTCTTTGCAGGACTTTATTTGAAGGGAGTGGTTTAGGACTTTATTGAAATTGACTTTCATTTATGTTGGATTATGGAAGTTAATTAATGTTTTCTTTGTCGATTAATATCGGCTGAAGGACCTTTCGGAGCTTTTGGGAAGATTGAGATTTGCGTTCTTCCACTCGCGACTTGAACCTGTTAATTTTAAAGTCCTTTGCCAGGTCAATGGCTCGGTTGTAGAATTTTTCAAGGTCTTCGATTTGGTCGTATTTCATCTTTGGTAAACTTTTTCCTTCGAGAATTGAGTTTTTGGTCTGTAGGTCTTTTATTTTTTCTTCTAAAGATGCTAATTTAGATTCGTAGTCACTTTGTATTGACCTTAGCTTGTTTTGCTCTTTAAGCGAATCTTGCAGTTTCAGCTGCTGAGACCTGTTTTCTAACTCTAAAGCTTGGAGAGACTCTTGAAGTAAAACTATTCCTTTCTTTTGATCATCTTCTTCAACACTCGATTTCTCCTGCTCTAAAGTTTGTGACGATTTTTCACATGTTTCCTTTAAAATTTGCCTTGAAAGGTTCGAAGTCTTTAACTGAAGTAATTCACTTTGCAGAGATTTTAACAAATCATTTGTAGAAGTACTTCGAAAGTTTTGAAAGACTTTATTCGTCACTTTTTTCGCTGAGTCCGCAAAAGTCATAGTTCCAAGAGTCATGTCACAAGCCGCAGCACTCGGCGACGCGGTACAAATAATAGAAGTAAAAGAATTGCCTCCTAAAGAATTCCTTAAAATCTTTGTCAAATTTGAATTTCGATAAGGCACATGTGATCCCTGTGAAGCTTTCTCAGAAAGCTTCAGTATAACAGAGCACAAGTAAAACAAAGACGTATTAATATGTTTTCCTTCATTCATAGACTCAGCATTCAGTACTTTTTTTGAGTTGAGTCTTTCAGACCCTGCAAGATCGACAAAGTTAATAACGCTTTCAAAGCCAAAATTTTCATTTCCAGTCAAAACAACGAGTCTGATGACGACATGAGAGCGAGAACTATGCGAGTTCTGCTCAGTCGAGCTGAACCTTCTATTTCCTTCAGCCAAGCAAATCAACTCCAAAGTCTCTTCAAAGGTCTTGACCGGTTTTTCAGTGAGTCCTTTGATGAAGAACCCTCGTGCCGGGTCTTCACAAACAGGGAGACTGTCTTGATTACCCAGCAGGTCAAATACATTTTCATTATAAATTTCAAAGTAACTACAAAGAACTCTGATTTCTTTGTTGCTGGCTCTTGCCAGCTCCATCATCTCGTCGATAAACAGAAGACTGAGGCCTTTATGCTGAATCTTCACACGGCCTATGAGGTTCCGACAAGGAGAGGCTGAACGTCTTCGCTTGTGACGTAAAAAATCGATTGACTCTGAACCAAGCATCGTGAAAGTCTTTCCAGAACCAGTTTGGCCGAATGCGAATAATGTGAAGTTGAAACCTTCTAATACCAGTGGAAGGTAAGGCCGGCAAGTCACTTCGAATATGCACTCGTTTGATGATGTGCTTGGAAAACATTCGCCTAAGTGGAGAGTACTGAAGGTAAATGATTTTGGAATCGAATTCAGTTTGCGTAGGTCGGATATGCTTGGAATTGTTAGGAAAGAGGAACTTGCGGAAGGGGTTGATCCGGAAATTATGGCTTCTGAAGAGAGATAGGCTGAGGTTTTACTTGTTGACCATACTTCTGAATCGTTTGATGTCTTTTCGCTTAGGGATAATGGTCGCAAACGCAGGTATACTGATATTGGGCTTGAGTGAGAAAAGGGTTCCATTTGTAGGGGGATCTTTGGAAAATTTAGTTGTTTTTTTTTGGTATTGATGGGGCTGGTTTATAGGTAAATTGAAAGATTTAGAAATATTTGTCATTCGGTTCGGGTTTTTGATTTAGAATTAAAATATCGAATGCTAGGCTGATGTGCATTAAAATGTTCCTCAACTTTAATTAACTTGGTTGAGCGTTATCATAACCAAATAGATAAAACATAAATTTACTTAAACTATCGAAAAGGACTTTTAAGCCTAGATTTAAACTCCGCATAATTGATCATTTTTTCCCACTTTTCCTCATCCCTTCCCTGTGGAATTGCAGAAGAGTCTAAAGTAACTCTCGAAATATTAGAAAAACTTTTCGACCCTTTCAAAGTGTATTCCCTTCCAAAATCATTATTTCCAACAATGATAATTTTTTTTGGTACTTCACTTTTACCCAGTTCAAAATTAAACAAAAAGTTACTCTGCGAGTCGACAACACTTTTAAGTACCTTAAAAGATTTCTCAGAATCCCTAAAACTATCAGGAGTAGATTTCAAACTTTTCATTGCAGAAGGCATCAGTTTTTCTTTGATTTCCTTCCTTCGAGGTGAGCTGGACTTGCAAAGTCCTAAAAGTCTGAGTCCTCCGAGTTGAGCAAGATATTCAGACTGGACAACTTGTTGATTTTTTATCTTTTTCTGCAGTCTCGGGGCAGATTTTGAGTCAAGATAAGAAGCTTTGAAAGTTTTTGGAAGATTTTTTTTCATTATTCAAAATTATAAATTTATACCAGTTAACTTTATCTCTATTAAAAGTATTGCTTCCAGTTAAACTTGATTTTGTATTCTGAAGAGTCATCAAATTTTTCCTATGTTTTTATTACATGCATGTATTTTTTAAGTGAAACTAGAGTTTTTTTTTTCTTTTCTTCTTTGAAAGAAGGGATAAAAGCTGCGGAGTAAGTTTCCAATGAAATCCTTTGCCAGTCAATAGAACTAAACCATTTCATATATTTGATATCTTTCACTGTAGTCCTTAATTTCGGGTCAGTACTTAAAAGGACATTCAAAAGTTCTTCAGCTTTAAAGAAATTCGTGTTATTCGGAAAAATCAGTCTTTTTGCATTAGTTTTACTGTAAATTGTTTCAAAACTATCATTTTCTTTGAGTTCAAAAGGAAGAGTTCCATACAAGCACTGATAGATAATGATTCCAAGTGACCACAAGTCAACAGCTTTACTGTATTTCTGGTCGCTCAGTTCAGGAGCTGAATAAACTCCAAGCTGCGGCATAGAAAGGCTGAAAATCCCAGGTTTTATTATAACGGCAGGTGAATAAGAAGTCAGCACTGGGTACCCTGAAGGTTTCAAAGCGATGTAATGCGGGTTAAGTCCTCGATAAGCGATATCCTTTGAATGTAAGTATTCCAAAATGCTTATCAAGCAAGCTGCAATGAACTTTGTGTAGTCTTCGTTGAAAGTCCCTTTCGGAATACTTGTAAAGGGGAACTCGTTTTGATACTCATAAAAAATATACACAAAAGTCTCATCAACAAAACTTTTTAAATACTTGGGCATCAGAGGGTGTTCAGTATTCACTGCGATTTGCTTTATTCGAACTATTTCTCGACAGGTTTTGATTGAGCCGATTTTTTTTGTATTTAAAACGACTACGTAAAAAATCGCTTCTTCTTCACCGAGACTTGCTTTTAAGATGGTTTCGAAGGATTTTGACTTGATTTTGCTGATTTTTAATACTTGATTCAGCTCAAATATTGCTAAGAGAGATTTACGGGAATTCATCTTTTGTAGCTTTTCGGGCTCGGTTAAGTTGAGGTAGGCCTTTGCTGGAATTTCGATTAATTCGCATGATGTTACTGTCCTGGCAAGGTTTTTTCTTCTTTTTTCTCGGAAACAGCTCTCGCCGAAGTGCTCTAGTTGGGAAAGGACTCGTGTTTTTTTACCTTTTTCGAAAATCTCCACTTTTCCTTTACGTACCACGAAAAAAGAGGAGGATTTTTGATGCTCTTCGAAGATTAGTTCTCGAGGATCGTACTCGTTTAGAGAGACTTTGGAACTGAGGTATTTTAGTTTGGCAAGGGGTAAAGAGGATAAGAAATCGATAGATCTTAGAAATTGAGCAACTTTCAGTTGTAGTTTTAGTTCTTTGCAAGGCATTTTAACCACCTGCTCAATTACTTCACTAGAAGCATATCCAATAACTCCTTCACTTTCACACACAAGTCCATATTTCCTAACAATTTTCATATTTTTATTCCCAAGTCCAAAAGATTCATTCATTTCAAAGACCTGTTCCCCAGCAGCGAATTTTCCAAAACAAATACAAAAAACAACTGAATTACTAGAATCAGGATCACAGACGACATCAAGTGGCTGACACTGAATCCACTTCATTTCTTTAAGAATTCCTTGCAAGTTTTCTTCAGGAATCATTTTCAAAGTTGCATCAGCCGAGATGCTGTGCTTTACGATTGTCCTGTAAATGATTTCCTTGTAATCAACCCCAAGACAGCAAATCAAGCTTTCCTTATCGATACTCAAACATTCAACCTGCCCTACTGAGTGCACTGAATAGTTTATTTTTGTGTCTTGGCTAAATACCACAGACTCTCCGAAAATTTCTCCTGGTTTAATTCGGAATTTTTCTATGTTGGAGAGCTTTGCAATGGCTTCTCCGGACTTTAGGATGAATAGCATTGTGCCAGGGTCGCCTTCACAAAGTATACGGTAATTATCTGCATATGAATGCTGGATTGATGACCGGGTAAGCAGGTCTTTGCTAGTCTCCGAAAATTCACAAAAAATCTGCAATTTCGAAATAAAACTTCTATTTTCATCATAATTCCTTGAATATACCTTTTTTAAAGCAAGATTAAAATCCAATCGACTCATTCCCCAAAGTTTTGTTTCCTTTAACGTAATGAGTGTAGCCCTTCGAGGAGCCTGAGTGACCAAAGACATATCTCCAAAGTTATCTCCTGCACTTAGTACCTTCTTTTTGACATTATCGCGGATTACCTCAACCTCTCCTGATGCGATAATATAAAACCTCTTTCCAGGGTCTCCTTGTCTGAAAATCACTTCATTTTTATTCAGATTAAAAGCTTGAAGATTAGAGTACAAGTCTTCCATGTCTGATTCTAAAAGACTAGAAAACAAATAATGAGTCTTGAGGCTTTTCGAAATCAGCTTACGGTCTGATTTTGAGAGGTTGAAAAAAGGAGTCTTACATGATTCTATCTCTTGAATTAGGTCTGAACTTATCTTATTATGAATCAACTTTGGAAGAGGAGGAATCTGGTTAGATATACATTTTCCCATTATTTTTATGAAGAGGTTAGTAGGTTGATTAGGGTTAACTTTTATTAGAAGGGGTAGAAAGGACTAGGCCAAATTTATCATCGCAAGTATGAAAAAAATTTGAAAAGGGTAGCTTGAAAGTAAAAATTTGAATCAAATCTTAAATTAAATAATCGAGATGCAACTAAGCATGTGAATAAGGGGAAAAGGAAGAGTAATAAATAAATTTGAATTTTTTTATCAAAGTTTATAATTATAAGGTTTAGATGTCTTCAGTATGTTTTCAACATGGTATAGACTAGTTAATTATTAGATAATCATTCTAAGAGGTATATCATGAAGTTTTTAAATTGATTGATTTATTAAATCATTCTGAGATTCTCTTGGAAACGTATTCAATCCTCTCTGATTTTATTCGAAAGGATGATTTTACTATATGCGCATCTAGAATACAATTATCTATTAAAAGTCTGCTATACAAAGCTCTTAGAGTAACTATTAGACTTTCAACTTTGTCTTTTACTTGTGAATTGTTTTCATTAATGCTAATCTCTTGTTTAATTTTTTCAACTTTTTGTCTGATTAGGTTGATTTTTGACTTTATTTCCATTTATAGTAGATTTGAATATAGGACATGATGAACTTTCAAAATATACCAGCTCGAAGTCAATAAGAATTTTTTAAAATATTTTTATGTCATTATAATATCAGATAAATTAGATTTCTAAAAGTCAATCACCAATACTTATGATGGTTGATTTCAATTAAATTTGAATCATCCTAGGTAAATATTATAATATCTAATCACCTTTTCTTGTAAAATTCAATCATAAATCTTTTGGATTTGAAAATCCTTTAAATTTATAATCTAAAATTCTTTAATCATATTAAATTGAATAAAATGCTACCTTATCATCAACTAATAATAATAGCCTACTGCTTAATAAAATTTGTAAGAATCATTCAGATATTTAACCCGATAGTGTCTGATTACTGTGCAATTGATGCGCCTCAATTTGAATTTAAAATTATAATTATTTTAGAATAATGCCTTGATCATAAGATATTTTATTGAAAAAGATGAATAAAATATAAGTGAAATTTTTATTATGATTATAACTTAAGGAAATATTTCTACTAATAGTTCTCAATTTAATACATTTTCGATACAAAGTTTTTAAATATACTACTAAATCACTAGATTTATTTATTTTTCAAAGGTTTTTGGTTTAGCTCAGATTTAAAGCATTTTTGTTAAAGGAAATACTAATTGATAATTCATTTAATAAAACTAGTTAGATTAAAGAAATTCAGCCAGCGTTTCTGTTCAGGTTACACTGAATAATTTTGCTACACTATCATAAATCATTACCTTCAAGTTTAGACTAATCCATAATCCTTGCTTGATATTAATTTTGAGATATTCCTTAAATCTTGTAACTATCAATTTTCTCTAAAATTATAAAAATATCAATTGTTGATGATGATTTAAATAAGAATTACCTTCTATATCAAATAGATAGTTAATGCATGATCTAAATCTTAACTCGAAATTACAAAGAAAATGCAAACAATCTAGTTATATATAAAAATTTCTAATTCTTTTTCAGTCAAAATAAAGGCCAATACCTCTGTCTCCATTCCGAAATTCTCAAATTCATTTAAATGATTTTGAAATCCATTCTTAACAAATAGAATGCAAGTTAAAAAAAAATTTCTAAATCATGATTAAAGTTTTACTATCATCGACTGCTCAGCGATTAATTTTTCTAGGCAAATGCAAATTATGTATAAAATATACTATATGGGAAGCTTGAATCCATTACTCGCCTCTTTTATCATTCACGAAAGTGTTAATGTATCAATGATGAAATTGCTCCTATTATCATATATCAAGAATCGCTTGAGTCTTTCATTCCAGATCATGGGAGTGATTATAGAAGTATTCATCGAATCTGAATTTAATGAGTCCTATTATATTGACTGCTTGTAGTCCTGTACAGCAATTAATTTTTCTGCTCTTTGCAAGACTGATGTTTATTTTAAAACCTAATTTGTAACATCCAATTAGTAATCTTCTTGCCTGTCCTAGTGATTTCATGAATCTCGGGTGAAAAGATGACTGATAACAGTATAGTCATCGGAAACCATTTCCTGAAGCCTTTTCTTTACTTTATCTCAGTTTGAATAAGAAATCCTGATAATAATCGGCTTAGATAAAATAATTAGATTATGGAAAAGTTGTGTATTATTTGAGTGTGAAATAACTTCTAAACTTTCGATAAGCTTTTTAATACTTTCAAGTATTATTTGCTTATTTTCATTGTTGCTTTCATAGTTTTTTGAATATCTAAAAAATAAAATGCAAGTCATCCATAATTTTCATTTGAAGGTCTCATAAAAAATAATCAAAAGATCTAAAATTGAATCATTTAATCAAATAATTTTACATCTTGTGCCTTTTCTTAGTTAGTATTTTCCTAACACCAACTTCACAATTTTATGACTTCAGATCGGCTTCGATGATAAGTTTTTAACCTTTGTTTAGTCTTTAGAAGATATTTTGATTTTGTTGTGACTTTTATGAGACTAGTGATAGATTCGACTAATTATAAGTTGAAAACTCTTTATCACACTTACAGAATATTTTTATTTACTTCCTTTTGTAAATGAGTATCTACCTTTTTAAGATCTGTATTGCAACTCTTTGCTCAAATGTCATCAGCTCGATTCCCAGCTGATTACTATCACAATAAACTTGTTTGTAGCAAGGCAGTACCTCAGTTTTTTTAATGATACTTTCGAAACTCCTTTGCAATACCTTATTTCTTTAAAGATTCTTCCTTAATCACATCATCGATGATAAAAAATTTTATCAGGAATCCTAGAAGCTGCTCCAATAAAAAGCCGATAAAAATCAAATCACCTTAAATAAACTCTAAACTCTATAAAATATAACAAATGTCAACAATTCCTCTACTAGAAAAACTTAAGACTAACTCAAAATCATCAGACAGAGGCAAAATGTTATCAGCTTTAAAATCCAAGCTATCCTTATCTCCAAAGCAAGACCAAAACGAGCTAAAATCCTCCCCTTCTATAGAAATGGCCCCTTTATCCCAAACAACAATAACCGAGTCCGATTTTTACAAACTTCTCGAAAACCGCGACGAGGAAAAGGTGAAAATCGAGAAAGAAATGCATTACGTAGAAGATTTATACACACAAGCAGAGTACTTCGTTGATTTTCAAGCGAATTACATTTCTGAAATCGAGAAAAGTCTTGAAGAAGTAGAAAAAAACTCGAAGTCAACAGCAGCAGCTTTAAAAAAAGCGAATTCGAATTCAGACTGTATCCAAAAGTTTTTATATTCAGTGATATCAGTTCAAATGATTACAATTATTGTATTGCTAGTGCTAATCTGGTTATTTTAATTAATTATCAGTACTTCAGCCAGTCGATATTCTTCCTTTCTCTGAGAATCCACTGTTCAAGACCAGGTATTTCTTGGGTAAGTCCTTTATACAAGTCTTCCATGCAAGTTTTAAAAGCGACTGGTTCAAGTTTCTTTTCGCATTCAGCCAATCCTCGATTTTTAGCCTCATTGAGTTTCCTTTTGCCTTCATTAAAAACATGAAAACTCAAAGTCGCCTCTAAAGCGCACTCATTATACCTTCCTTTATTCTTCCTCGGAAAAAGTTCCCAACATCTCTGACTATCATCTAAACTCAAAGATATCGAAAGTCTCTTAATTTCCTTTATCTTTCTTTTAAACTCTTCCATTTATTAGCTAAGGCAAAACACTATAAGTCCAGCCAAAAGCGACCCCTTCAAAGAAATTGCTGAACATTCTTCAGACTCTCGAAGATACTTCTCAAGTTTCTTCTGTTCTTCTCCAACAGAAGCTAGACAAGGATGACTGTACTCCAAATAAGGAAAGTGTAACACCCTATGCCATAAAAGTCTCATTTTATGAATATCCCCGTCACTCGCCGCCTTTTTCGCCTCGATCACCAGCTCGTCACTTGAGTGAAGACTGCAGATCTGCCTGGGTTTATCATTTTTAGTACAGACACAAGTGCTAAAGTTCTTATTCATCGTATCTCCACACATTCTATCAGTCCTACACGATTGAGGAATACTTTTACTTACACTCGCTTCTTGACAGGTCTTATTCAAAAGGATTCCTGAACTACAGGCTAAAGAATTGTCTGCTGGAAGACCTGCTGCTATTGAAAAGTAAGGAATGCACAGAGAGTTGTTGCAAACTAGTCCCACCCCGCATCGTGATTCGCATGGCTGGTACTTTAAAGGTGCTTCGATGCAGATGTTTGAAGCGTTCGTCATCAGGCCTGGCTTGCAGAAGGTGTTGTTGGTTTGAAGCTCGTTTAGTTCTTTGTAGTCCACACATTCGAGGATTGAGGAAGTGGTTGATGAGTTTGAGGAGGCAACGCACTTCACTTCGGATTTTGTGTATTGGGTTATTGGGGGGCAGGTCATGTTTGGATTGGAACAGTTCGAGTAGATTAACACGTCTTTGTAGTGGTAGAGGCAAATGTCTGTCACCCAGTCGTCGCAGGTGAATGAAGGGCAGGACTCGCTTAGGACTGTCAAAGGAAGGATAAAAATGAGGAGAAAATGAGTTTTCATTATGTTTATGGATAGATAATTGTTTATGATTGGAAAGAATTTAGGAAGATTTTTTAATGATGAAATTAAGTTCTATAAATTTTTTGAATTTTTTTAAACTTGAGATTTTTACTATAATAACTTTATCTTTGTGATAAAGGTGGTTTTGTTTACACTTACCAATTCACCACTTTTTAGATAAAAAAAGATTTCGTTGTCAATCTCAGCAGATGATGATAAATTGCTAGGATTTTCAATATTGGAAACAGAAAATTTTTCTCTTGACTTTAGATTCATAGCAGTATTTCCAGCAATGACGGTATCATTAGCAAAGATCTTAGAGCCTTTGACAAAATTTAAGTATTTTCCAGTTTCTTCAGTTTTAGGATTGAACTTGAAAATAGCTTCACATTTTTCACTTGTCACTAAAATATTCTCAAAAAATAAATGCGCGAAAATTCTTTCATTCCCAATTAAAAACCCAGTAAAGGTAAACCATTTCCCTTCCTCAACAGAGTACTTTAAACACTTTTCACCTCCATTAAACACATAAACAAAACGATTCAAATAGACAAGTGCAGGAGAATAAACTTTAAAAGGAGTCGGTTCTAGTTCCTGTATGGTATTTTCAACAAGATTCAATTTATAAACTTTATTTTCCTTTTTCAAAGCTTTTCCAACGACCAAAAACTCTTCCGTCGAAAACTTCACAATCTGTGAAAAAGAATCAATTAAAAAGTTCTCATTTGAAATAAAATTCGAGATTTTCTTAGTGAGTAAATTCGTCGCAATTAGTTGTTTCTGGGATTCATCGAAAAAGAACAGGTCGTGGTTCAGATAGTTCTGACTTATCACGTCGACTGATAAAAGACGCTTCAGATTATTTAAGTGAGACTTGACCTGAGGACATATCTGATGGTTTTTTTGAAGACTGAGCTTTTGGACAAAGTTGTAGTTGAATTCATTGAAATAATTCTCTTCAAGTAGTTTGTTTTTTAGCTTTGTAAGGTTGCGAATTTCTAATAAACACTTTTTTACAGTGTCTTGTACCACTTGGTTGATTTGGGAGTAAATCAAAGATTTCGTTTCTGAAAGAGTTTGTATGATATTCTCAAGTTTATTGATGTTGATATTAATGTACTCTCGAAAAAATTTCTTGAAATTTTCGTTGTTTTCGTATGAGAATTCCTTAATAGTCTGATAATCTCTATTGGAGTGTTGAATACATAAAAGTACTTCTTGGTTTTCCAGATCTTTGAGAAGGGCGAAGGCGTCTTCTCCACATATTTTACATTTCTCAACTTCTCTATAAAAAAAGTTCTTTTTCGTAAGAAGGAAGTCCTTATGCACCCTGATGCATTTATCACAGAATTTATGCAGACACTCAGTGTCTATAAAGGACTCAGCAGGTTCTTCACAGTATAAGCAACTAGAAGGATATTTAAGAAACCAGCAGGTTTCACATATTTCTGTTCTCAGCATTTATAATCATTTTAAATGTAGATTTTCATAACCTCCTTACATTACCCATCCTTCCTGCAGATCTTTAATCAACTCTAATAATATGAACGAACGCGTTCGACGTCTCTCTGAAAAACTTCAAGGAATTCAATCAAACTTAGAATCAGATCGTTCAAGTCGTTACTTGGACCTCGAAAAGCAACTTGACGAGTTAGAAGCTCTTTACCAAGAAGCCCAAGAACATAACAGCAAAAGGTTCCAGTCACTTAAAGACCAAGTCCAAAAAATCGAAAAAACCCTCGACGAAGAACTTCACATGCGGGACTCTTTCTTCGAAATCAAGTCTCAGGAACTTCTGGAACATCAGGCGCGTATTCAAGAAAACTATTCAAAATCTCTTCGATTCCGTAAAGATACTGAGTCTAAAGTGCTTAAAATGGTTGATGATAAGGTAGAATCTGTGAAAAATCGCATGATTGATGAGATTAAATCGCTGAAAGAAAAGGAAAATGAATCTAAAGCTTATATTGAACAAGATATTCCGAAACTTTGTGAATTTGTTCAAGGATGCATGAATGAAAGGGAAGAGGTGGAGGCTGTTATGGTTAAGAAATTGGAAAATAACTTGGCTGATGTGGAAAATGAACTTGCTGTTGAAACTAAGACTAGAGAAGAAACTGAAGAAGCTATGCTTGCCATGCTTAGGGATGTTGTTAGTCGCATTAAAAGTGATTTGGAAGCGGAGAGGAAGGAAAGGGAATCTAGTGAAGAAACTTTA
The DNA here is from genome assembly GCA_006503475.1 of Stentor roeselii. Classification (NCBI taxonomy): domain Eukaryota; phylum Ciliophora; class Heterotrichea; order Heterotrichida; family Stentoridae; genus Stentor; species Stentor roeselii. The sequence goes on along the minus strand of RSEH01000001.1, from coordinate 167,362 downwards.
CTTAGTTTGTTGGAGGAAACTTGTGCTAAGTTATCGTCGGTTTCTAGTTATTAATTATTGGTAGGATTGTTGTTTTGAATGGATTTTCTTTTGGTTTGGTTTGGGATTATGGGTTTGGAAGATTCTAGGTATTTTGGTTGATGGATTAGGATTTTGTATTGATTTTATTATGTTGAAGGAAAACCAATTAAATTAACATCTTAGATATAATCATTATAATTTTCAACTGATGGAGTTTGATCTTAACAAGCAGATCAGCCTATTAAATAGAAAACTTTTTAATAGAAAAAGGAGCTTCGAGAATTACAGTCCAATCGGTTTGATCCTATCCCACCTGCCAGACCATCCGACATTATCCCAACGAAAAGTAAAAAAACATGTCTCATCACCAGACGACTCCTTCAAAGGCGACCACAAATTCAACACAAAGAAAATCCAAATAGTAAAACTTCCAAAACTTCCATTCGGTAAACACGAGGTATACAACACAGAAGAGCCTTTTGTCCAAAAGCACTTCATCGACATAGAAAAACTGGAGAAAAAAAACAAAGACCTTTCAGAAGCAGTAAAGAAATTTCGACTCTTTAAAAAGAAACAAAACAAATTTAGACAAGTTTCTCCAGACATGGTTCAAGACTTAAACCAAAACAAAAAACACTACATTTATAAAACAAAAGGAGGAGTCTTATTAGCTGAAAAGGACAAAAACATCATCAATCGTTACGAGTTATCAAAAAAAGGAGACTCATCAATTTCTTCACATCGAGTGTTGCGTCGTAACAATTTTTCTTTTATCGGTGAAAAAAGTCCAAAGAAATCTAAAAGTCCAGTAAACCTTCAAGACACAAAAGCCACAGCGACTCAAATGCACGAAATAATCTTCTTCAAGTTCAAATCTCTAAGACTTGAAGACAACATCCCTCTTTAACCTAAAATAAATGTCTTCTTCGAAAGTCATCCAAGACCCTAACAAAAAAATGCGTCTTTGCCCTCTAAACGACCCGAACATTGGAATCATTTCCGAAAATGACCATCGAGTAGGTCTCTGCCTTTGCAGGTTCTGCGACTGCGGAATGCACAAATGTTCCAAAAACGTTAACCCCAACGCCAAGTCAACTTTCAACACCAAGTACATGATGGACCAACAGTCTGTTGAAAAGATGCAAAAAGACCTGGTCAACGTCAAGACTGACAATAAAAAAAATCAAAAGTCTTCTTCGAAGACTGACCTTGTTTCATATAAAGTCATGATGCTTCCGTTGAAACCTGATCAGAAGTTTTACAGGCCCAACACAGCGAAAATGGACTTCGTGACAACCAATCAAGTCGAGTACCAGAAGCGGGTCCCGACTCCGGAAGTCACGAGGGTGGGTTCAGCAGAGCCGTACAAGAAAGATATTGCAAAAATCACGGCTTACGCCGCAGACTACCCTGACTGGGGACCTGTCGTTGTTAGTCGAGAAAAGACCTGGCATCCGCCTGTGCGATCAGTGGATTTAACGTTTTCCGCTTATAGCTCTTATAAGGACAAGTTTCAGTCACCTGACCCGCTGCAGGTCGACATGTACAAAACGAACTACTCGACTTTAGGAGCTTTTCAGTCGAAGTTCTCCCTGGCCCCGAAGGAAAAAATGACCTCACAAACGACTTATAATGAAAAGATGAGTAGTCCGATGCAGAACTTGAACAGTCGAGTGATAGTCCGCCCGTCACCAGCGACTCCTACTCCAGCTACTTGCAGTCATTTCACGACAACTTTTCAGGATAGTTTCAAGCCTTCTTCGCCAGGTAGCAAAGACCCAAGACGCATGAGATATGGACTGATGGAGAAGCGTCGCAGAAGCGATTCTGTTAAATAGTAGTAATAAAGATATGGAACCTGAAGAAGAAAATGAACTTTCATTTATTAATCCGAGAGTTTCGAGTAAGTCAGTCCATACACCTTCGAAGACACCTTCTCGAGAACGTATCAAGTACTTGTGGGTCAAAGCTCGAAGACTCAGCAGAGCCTTTGGAAGGTTCATTAAAGTTTGGAAGGATATTAAACTTTATGGGGGAAGTCGAAATCATTATAATAATACTGTCGTTCGAAAGGAAAGTCTTGATACTGCTGCTAGTGGCGTTACGAGGTATATTATTTTGACGACATCTCCATTTAAGAAACTCTGGACAGTGATTAACATTATTTTGCTTCTATGGACTGCGGTTGTTACACCTTATCAGATCTGCTTCATTGAAAGCACTTCTACATCATGGTTCGTGATTGATCTTTTTATTGACTCACTGTTCACAATTGACATATTCTGCAATTTCTTCTCAGCTTACATTGACTTTGAAGGAAAACTGATAACTGAACATAAAAAAATCGTGATAAACTATTTAAAAGGCTGGTTTTTAATAGACTTTTTCGGAATTCTACCTTTTCAATACATCGGCGAAATGGGAGGGTACAACAGACTTGTGAGGTTTTCACGAATGCCAAGACTTTACAAGGTGTTAAGAATTGTCAGACTTTTTAAGATGGTCCGACTTTTACGTTCCCAAGCATGTATCGCGAAAATCGTGAATTTCTTCCGATTGGCGACAGGTCTTGTGAGAATGGTAAAATTTTGCTTTACAGTTCTTCTCGTAGTTCACGTGATTGGCTGTTTCTGGTACTATCTCGCCAAATTCGATGATTTCGGACCTGAAACTTGGGTTTTTCGTTATGGAATGCTCGACTTCAACGAGGAAGAAATTTATCTTGCTTCGATTTACTACGTTATTCAAACCCTGGCCACTGTCGGATTCGGTGACATTGTTCCTTACTCGGCGAAAGAAAGGATTTTTGCATTGTTGTTGATGGGAGTCGGTGTCGGGTTTTACTCTTACACGATCAGCAACCTTTCGACTATCATGGCGACTCTTGACACGAGGACTACTAACTTGAAAAGAAAACTCAAGTCCTTGGATGAGTTCGCCCGAGCAACGAAACTTCCTCCTCTGCTGAAAAAAAAGATAAAAAATCAGTTTAATCATAACCACCAAGAAAATGTTTACTCTTGGTTCGATAAAGACGCTTTGTTAAAAGAACTTCCCGCGTCTCTTAGAAGGGAAATTTCTATTCACATGCATAAGAAAATCGTTGAAAAAATCTCTTTTTTTCAAGATAAAGACCCTCAGTTTATTTCTTATGTCGTACCTCGACTTAAAAACGTTAGAATGCAGGCAGGGGAAATTTTGTGTAAAGAAGGAGATTATGCTGAAGAAATCTTCTTTTTAGTCAAGGGAAGAGTTAATTTAAAAGTTGCTTCTGGAATCATTTTTAAGACTTATGAACAAGGTAGCTACTTTGGAGAAGTCGAAGTACTTTTAAACAAATGCAGACAGTACACTATTCAAATCACGACAAGAGATGCGGAGTTTTTAGTGATTTCAAAGAGAGATTTTTTGAATATTTTGAAAGAATTTCCGAATATTTCTAGTGAAGTGAGAGAAACGGCAAAGATAAGAGAAATGAAAAATCACGAGGCGAAAGTCTTTGCACTGAACATGAACCGCGGAAGGCCCAGGGAGTTTAAAAGGTCGACAACGATAAAAAGTAAAAGGGAAGACTTCGGGAATGAAACTCGAGGATGGTCGAGTTACGCCCAGTCAGTCACCCGAGACCCTCCTCCTGAAATCAGTCTTGGAAACACGACATGGGAAAAAAAGGCGAATATCAAATACATGAATAGCAACAACCCTTACTATGACATCAAAAGAGCCAGCATTGTCAAGAAAGGAGAAATTGATGAAAATTTAGAAAATAACTTGAATCCTACTGTCGCTTCTATTATCTTTTCACCTGCTCAGTTTCAGCTCAGGAAGGAAAGAAATTTGGTGAAGGGTAAACTTGTTAATGACTTTGAAGTCGGAAATCACTCACCTGATGTCACTTATAATGAAAGCTTTGAAGCTCATCAGGAAGAACCTTTGGAACTCAGGAAGATACTTGTTGAGTTGAATTACTCTGAAGCAGAAGCTGAAAAAACTCTTGTGGATACCATCGAGATGCTGCATGAAATGGAAGAACAGCAAAAAAGAGCTTGCGATAAAATTTCTGAGTTTTTGGATGTTTGATGTTTTAATAGAATCTTTAAAGATTAAGGAAGATCATGAATTTATTAAATTGAAAGAAAGAGTCTTGTAGAGGTTCGCTTTAATGAAATTTGTTGGGAACAGAAAATTTAATAATATCCCATCTTTCAATATTTACATTTCAATTGTAGACAGTTTATAAATGGAAACAATTCAAAATACTCTAGATAGACATCTACAGTCCCTTAAAAAAAAAATCGAAAACAGTGAAGTTATAAGCGATGACTCAAAATTCAAAAAATTCATCGAAGGCCTTTCTTTCTACATAAAAAAAAGCAACCTAGACCTAAACGTCAATGTTGAAGTCCAATCCAAGCCTTGCGATCAATGTGGCGAGCATATCAAGAAAGTAAACCAATCAAAAGTAATAACTCTCAACTGCAAGCACACATGCTGCAAAGACATCTGCCTTCAAAACCTTGTAAAACTATCAAACAAATATTTGACCGATTGGAATGAAACAAAATGCAGAGTATGTGGATCCTACATGCAAGAAGACCTTATAACTAACGCTTATGGTGGAGTAGAAGTATTCGAAAAGATTCTAAAAGACTACGAAGAAGAAAGAGCAGCTAAATTTGTTTGTAACTTGTGTTTTATGCGGTATCGTGTCGATGAAAGTATCACTTTAGACTGTGATCACCGGTTTAACCGTGAATGTATCACTTTCCACTTGACTATTGCTATCGATGAAGGCCGTGTCACTGATAATGACCTTTCCTGTCCTGAATGCATGGTGCCCATCGGAATCCCGATCATCAGAGATTTAGTTGACAAGCCTTGTTTCATGAAATTCGAAAAGTTCAGGTTGAGAGGTTTTACCCCAGCGGAAAAAGGAGTTTTTTACAAGTGCACTGGAAACGACTGCGAGTATTTCGAAATCCTTGATGATAAAATTTGGTCGTTTGAATGCCCAAGTTGCAAAACTATCAACTGCCCCAAATGTCGAGATGCTCCTCATAAGGGATTAACTTGTGAAGTAAACTTTCAGCAGAAGAAAAAAGCTGAAGAGGATAATCGACTTGATGAAGAGTTTAAAGAAGCTGCTAAGGCACTTGGGTTTAAAACTTGCCCTCATTGCAAGTCGATGTGTGAAAAAATCAGTGGGTGTAAGTTTATGAGGTGCTATTCTCCTATGTGTAAAGGAAAAAATGCTTTTTGTTTACTTTGTGAAGTTGCACTTGTGGAGGCTCAGCATTATTCTCATTATAAGGCAAAGGGACCCTTTGGAGAAATTTGTAATACCATGGATGGAACCCCTGAAGACCCGATTAAAAGATAATTTTAAGGAATAGATTTAAGGATGGGCTTTTTTGATTGAATGAGTTTTTGAATGTTTTGGTAGTGGTTTATTGTGTGAAAGTGGAATTTAGAGAAGGTTGAGGATTTTTTGTAATGATTCAAGTAAAATACCTTAAAAAATACAATTTAGAATAACTTCACTTAAATTCTTAACTAATCAATAATCCCTAAACTAATTATTTATCAAAAATTATACAATCTTCCTTCTAAAAATTATTTAAAACCTAAAACCCTAACATTAATTCAACAATCTCTTAAGCTTTCCATTCTCGAAACAATATCATAAAAATCAGGTCTATTTCCAGGATTCTCATCCCAACACATAGTTATCAAACTTTTTAATTCCTCTGAAAATTGTCCTTTAATTGACTCAACACTAGGCCTTTGACCATCTGATTTATTTAATAAGGCTATATTCGATTTTCTTACTTGATCATCGACAAACATCTCCCATAAAACAATGGCAAAAGAAAAAACATCACAAGCCATAGTATAAAATTTTCCAGATTTAACTTCAGGCGCCATACAACCAATGGTTCCAATATTGTTAGTCATCTGGTTCATATCTTCCATTCTTGCAAAACCGAAATCAGCGATTTTTGCTTTTGGCTCATCATCCGTACGAATAATTTGTTTGCTGATGAGAATGTTTTCAAGTTTAAGATCTCGGTGAAGAATGGGTGGACTCTGACTGTGAATAAAAAGCATGGCTGTAGCGATTTCTAGCGCGATTTTGAGTTTTGCGGTTAGAGGAAGTTGATATTTTGATAATAGATTTCTTAAATTACCTCCTTGGCAGTATTCAAATACAAGGTTCAGTTGGTTTGAATCATTATAGAAGTATCCTAGAAAGTTGACGATATTAGGATGTTTTAATCTCGTGCACATTATTAGTTCTCTTTCTGAGTATTTCTTCATGGCGAATTTATTAGTATAAACCTTTACAGCCACTTGTTCTTGTTCTAAATTTGCTTTGTAGACTCTGCAAGTTGCTCCATATCCTAGTAAATCTGTCGAAATTGTGATTTTCTCTGGATCGATTTTTAATTCTTCAAATATTTGTTCTATTTTTTTAGCTTTTACAGAAATTTGATGAATGCAAAACTGTAAATTTTGAGGAAGAAAAACCTGAAAATCAATAAAAGGGTACCTAATGTATATTATTTGAAGTCTACTTGAAAAGTTTAATCTTGATTCAATGAAGTGGTCAGTTTTTTCACCTAAGTTTTGGATATTTTCCAGGAAATAAGAGTAAATGACCAGTATTTCATTTGTAAGTGACTCAGCGATACAGCTAAAAACACTTAAAATTTCTTTTTGATTCAAAAGTTTTAATAAAAATCGTAAAAGATAATCAAAATACTCTAAAACCAAAGCTGAGAACTCATTAAAACAATAAAAATTCCAATTCGTGCCAAAATTTCCTAAATTTTCATCCAAAAACCCGAGTAACTCATACTTATCATCTATTAATTCTAAGTAACTCTTTAAAAAAATGTCCTGACCATTAAATTTTTTTGAGTTATTCTCAATCTTCAGTTTAAAATCTAAAAATTGTCTCCTATATTTAAAAAGATCAATTTTTAGTGAAAGAGCATGAATCAACCATGCAGCTTTTAATGCTTTTTCCTTATTATTAAACTCTTGCTTAGCAAGACATTTAAAAATTTTAAAAATTTTTTCTGGATCCTTCCCTTCTTCCAGAAGTTGTTGAAAATATTTAGGATCAAGGATTTCTTTTGAATTTATTATTGATTTGACTAAATAATTAGTCGATTCATTAAAGAACTTTGAAAATTTTGAAATTTTCGAGTATTTTTGAGGAGTAGATGTCAGAACTTCATTAATTCCTTTTAAATTTCCTCTAATAGCAGGGTCGATAAAAAAGCACAATTTGAAAACTTTTCGATAAATCGAATTTTTCTCATATTGGATTAAAGTTTGTTTTTCATCATCAAAATTTTCTAAATTTTCTGAAGGGTAAAGAATCTTAAATATTATGCAGCCTAAGCTCCAGATGTCAATTGCTTCAGAAATGTTAAAACCTGGTTTCACCAGCTCAGGGGCTTTGAACAGCTTGTGTTGCATTGAAAGACGTTTTTTCAGCTCTGATGCTTCTAAATTAAGATCTTCTTGGCTTAGAGAGTCTTCGAATCCTATGATTTTTAAATTTTTGTCTTTGTTAATGAAGATTGTATCGAGGTTCAGACAAGAATGAATCAGGTGCTTTTTATGGATTTCTTTTATGAGGTTTATTAGGGAAAGAATCAAATTTGACTTATCTATCGATTTTTCTTGTTTTAAGTAAGAGGATAAGGGAAGGAAGTCTTTTAAGGTGTAGATTAGGAAGTGCCTGTCGTTAAATTTAACTTTTTCAAGTACTTGAAGGGAGATACTATGCTTTTCATTTAACTGGGTAAGCATTTTCATCTCTTTTTCGATGGAATTTTCTGGATTTTGAATTATGTAAAGTTTTACGAGGTAGAAACTTTCACGCTTTTTGTATATGTAGGAAATGAGGTTAGAGCTTGATGAAAGGTTTTGGTGAAATTCTAAGGTATGATGACTGGTAGTTAAGCACATGTTAACATTAATCAAACTCCATGAGCTTCTGTTTTCCATGATTTATAAGCTAATTTTGATGGATTATTACAAGAATTGGAAAGTCTTCATTTTAAAAATGTAGATCATGTTGTATACTAAATAAAATAGTTAAAATATTATATTAGTTTATTTGAAAGTCTGAAACTCATTTTGGTTATATCAGCAGAGATATCATGTGAGTAGAGAATTTGGAACTAACTAGATTTAAGTACATAATAAAGTCCTTAAATTATTTAACATTTTTCTTTTGAAATGACAAGTATAAGGAACCAGATTTTGATTACAACATCTTGCACCTTAAAAGTCTTTGTGTTTCAGTTATAGATCAAAGACTGCATCTTGAAAAGGCCAGGAGAAACAGAAGATTTTCTATAATTACCAAAATGAGTTCATAAGCACTATTTTCTTACTTAGTTTATATCAGTGTCCAGAAGTTGCAAATATTTGAAATATATCATATTGAGTAATCAATTCAAATTTCTTCCACTTTAGCTGTATAATCGAAAGTTTAATCTTGTTACAATCAACTAGGAGGTAAAAACACATAGATAAGTTCAGAGTTCAATTTAATTAAGTATTAAAATACAGCTCTAGAATCTCAAATTTAGATAAATCTTTAGTTATGGGTTGAAAAATCTCCAAACCAGCTAAAATCTCAATGTTAATTTTCTTACAAATGAATAAAATAATCTAAAATTATTCGAACATAGTTATAAGCTGCATTTATCTAATTAATCCTGAATATCCTGCTGATAATCCACCTGTATCCTAAGTATTTTCCACTGAACTATCTCCTTATCCAAAAAAACCATATATTTTTCACATCCAGCAACTCCACTTCCTTCTCTGACAATTCCATCAATTTGAGCACCATAAAACCTGAATCTACATTTAAAAAATCCACAAATATCTACCTCAATAATTTTTTCACTACACATAGGACAAGTAACACGATTATCATGATCCAAGACATCAAAAATACCAAAATACTGATTGCATATGACTTCCTGTTGAAACGCTTTGCATTTAGAATTAGAACATCTACCAAGCGATGAAAATCCAGGACTGAGTGATTTCCAAGAAGGATAACAAGGACCAACCTTGACTTCAACAGGCTGATCAACAGAGTCAAACAAATAACTCGGCAGCATAGCTCCAGTGGTCAGATACATTCTAAATTCAATGACCGATCCATTCGTAAGCCCATAAAAATCAAGTGTTTTTTCATCATCTAACACCCTGTTAGCTGAAATGAGTTTCTGCTTCTTTGTTGAAATTCCAGTTTCTTCTTTAATCATCTCTTTCAAGGTTTTCACATGGTCAGTCGGTTCCAGGTAGAACTCATTTACTTCTTCTAACAGACCGTTTAAAGTAACGCTGATTATCGGGATGTCTTCGTAAACTGGTTCTGGAATTAAGTCAATTTCGCTGTCTGAAGGAATTTCTGAGATGTTTTTTTCTAAGGGTAAGATTTGATTGATGAATTTGAAGGCGTAGAGATTTAGTGAGTAAGGAAGTGACCTCTGCTTGCATGTTATTGTAAAGGCTCGAGCCAGGTCTCGAACTTTCTTATTTGAGGGAAGGTAAAGTTTTAAAGGTCCTTCTGGGGTTTTGATGAAGTATCTGAAGGTTGAATCTGTTTTACTTGTGACTTGAAAGTTTGTGATACCGTTGTTGAGGATTTCATTTAGCTTTAGTAGTCTTCCGTAGGTGAAATAGGTTTGGTCTGGAATGTAGATACCTGAAACTTGTTCAATGTCCTCGGCTAGCTTGTCTTTACTTTGGAAAGTCAGGTGAAAATTTCCTTCTTTCAAGGTAAGGATAGAATAGGATAACTCCATTAATAAGATTTTGATTCAATTGTATAAGAAATTTTTTTATTAAGAATTGGGCTTTCTGAATAACTTTGGATGAAGTTAATTTACTTATATTTGACTATTTAGGGGAATGGTAATTAAATAAATATTTCTAACGAAGATGTATATATAGTAATCAATGTCGCGTATTTTAAGACCTTTTTCGAAGTAATTCGCAGTCGATGCAACATTTCAGCTTGATTATTTTCTGGCCCATGACTCTTTCTCCACTCTTTTTTCTGTTACCTATTATTTCTTATTAGCCCGGAACTATACCAATTGAATTCTTTAGTCCAATTAAAATATCTGAAGATTAAAAATAAGCCTTTTAGCATTCATTACTTATATTTGTTAACAGAGATAATAAATATCTATCTATCTATTAGAAACGAAAATCTCAGAGATAAATTTTTCATGCTCAGCCAGTCGGGTTTTACGAATGAGTTAAATACCTGAAGTGTGATAAAGATTTCGGATTCCCGATAAGGCAAGAGGTTTCACAGTTTTGATAGTTGTATTAATTAATAGTTTTTCGAAAATATTAAATTTTATTTTGTAATAATAGAATCTTTTTTTGTTTAAATAATAACAAAGCACCTTTCTGGTTCAGAAATGCTAACCTTAGGATGTTAGTTTTTATTGAATTCTCTTCCAGACTGTTGAAAGGGATTTCTTTATGTTTTTAAATTAAATTTCTTCGAATATAATCTATCGCTTTACTGGGTTTTCAAAGTACATTGATATATTATTTGATAATAATCAGGTTAAATGCCTGGAAAATCATAATCTATAAGAATTTAACTGAATTGACTAATATTAGATCTCATAATATACCCTATCAGAGTTATCTATTCCTCCTGAATTAATTCTAATGACTTTCATATTTTAAAGCCTCTTCAAACTATTTAAAATTGGATTTCACATGCAGTTTAATTTTTTACAATAACAACAAGATTTGGATATTATGTTTAACTGCGCTAGCTTCAAAAGATTATGTATCTGGTTTGTTGAAAAAACTATATATTTATATTAATGAATCCATTGTATATATTCCTAATAATTCTAAATAATACCAAGAATGTTTTCATTCCAATAATAATACACTTAAAATATTTAAAATCTAGTCCTTGTTTGTTTTAATATATAAGATCTGTTTACTTTGTGAAAATCCGATGCTATTTCATTAAAAAAACATATTCAATAGTTTAAAATTGGTCATCAGCATCAGACTAGCTATCGATAATCCTAAAAACAATTTCAGGATATCAGGAAAAACAAAAAAATCATAAATCATAAAGTCACCTGTAACTGAAACTTCCATAGTAAATGAATCTTTAATTATTAAATCAACCTAAAAATCCTATAAAAACTACATCTTCAATAAATTCGTTAAAAATAAAAAAAGAACTCCAACTGTTTCCCTACCAATTTCTGAAATTAAAACCAACTAAATAACTAAATTCTTCATCTAAATCCAAAATAAATCTAATACCCCACCAAATCTTTCATTCCTAAAAATATTAAAAACATCCTTTCCTAATCTACAGTTAACATTCCATTGAAATTGCAGTATTCCCTAAAATTTACCTTTTTCCTAATAATATGAAAAGACTGAAACTAAACCTGACAATACAAAAACAAGAATCCTCAACATCAAACGAAAATCATCTCTCAGCCTCAACAGACAGTTCAACTCTTTGCAACGAAGCCGATCTCTTCATCAAGTCAAAAAAAAAATCCAAGAAACGGAACCGAAAGAACTCAGAACAAATAAAATTCCTTATCGAAGAGTTCGACAAAAACGAGTCATGGGACCGTAAAATCATTCAAGAACTCGCAGAAAAACTCGACATGAAATTCGCTCAAATTTATAAGTGGCACTGGGAACAAACAAAGAAGGTAAAAAAGAAGGAAAAAACCTGGAAATCAGTGGATTTAACCTGTAAGGAAAGCCTGATGCCTCTAACAATGGAAAAAGAGCTGTTCATTTTCCAGAGACAGTACAAGTTTCAGTTCTCATCAAGAAGTTAGAACTTCATGTATTAGTAATTCTTTTATGAAAGTAATACTTAGTACAATAATATGAACAAAAAATCCCATTATTTTATTAGATTGACTGCTTTGTATTTAGAACAATGGAATAATTTAGAACATTCTTCAAATAATGTAACTCGACCTTTGTTATCCAAACCAACAATGGCAGCATCCTCCAACAGGACCTGACAAATAAATCATCATACAAGTTTTCCCAGTCTAATAACCCAGAATCCTAATTCGACATTCCAAAGTCCAGACTTTCCACAATTCAGCCAAAATGGTGCTTAATGACGTCAGACATTAATAGCCTGATAAGAAAAAGCAAATATTTTGAAATAATTTATTTCACCTATCCTAAACCTAAAAATCACTCTAAAGATTCATTCGCCTCCACCCCCGGCTTCACAAATCTGACCCAAACAATCTATTTTCGGGAGTTCAACATACCCTAAACTCGAAGTCTCAGCTAAAATCTTCTCAGGTAAAAGGACTGAGTCAGTCAGTTTCTTTCCTAAATAAGCCAAAGTCGCTTCTTGGGACTCAAGAGTCCCTTGAAGAATGGTCAGGATTTTATCATGCATTTGCTTGTGGATATAAAACTGACTAAGCTGACGGAAAGTCGCCTTACAACCAAAAGTATCACAAATATAAGGCTTTTCCCCTGTGTGAGTGTTTTTGTGATCAACAAAGTTTTGCTTGGAGGACAAAAATTTTCCACAAGTTTCGCACTTGAACTTGCGGATGCCCATGTGAGTACTCTCTATGTGCCGCTTTAGGTTAAAACTACTGCAGTAGCTTTTACTACAGCCTTCGTATTCGCAGGGAATTCTGTGTTGCATTATTAGGTGGAGAAAAATGGAAAATCGTGTGAGCTGAATTCGGAGAGCAAATGGATTTACTTGGGTTTATTAATTAATTTATGTTAAGAGAGGACTTATGGGGGTTTCTGTGGATGGGAAGGGATTGATTTGAATCAGTGGGTTTCAAGGGGTTTGTGATTTCGGTTAAATGGTTTGATGAACAGCAGAATGTTATAAAAAAAATTAATTAATTAAGTGGTACTTGAGATTACTTAGTTCTTTTCTCATTGATTAAAACAACCCAAATCCTATCCTTCTAAACAAAATTTAAAAACCCTAACTTTTCTTCCCCCAAATTCCCATTTTCATTAACCGATCTTTGCTGACCACTTTCCAATCTCTATCCATCCCCCAAAAAATCAATGACCGTGTCAAAATCTTCCCTTCTTAAAAATGGAAACAAAAGAATACGACTTGCAATCAGGTCAAGAGCTTCGAATCGAGTTAGACTTCGACCAAACTGTATCAATCGTCTTAGAAATCGGAAGGGCTGAGAAGTTCGGTCAAGAGTTTCCAGTGGGTTACCGAAAACAATTCGAAGGTCCTGACAAGTTCGCGATATTCACTTGGCACGGCTGTAAACTCTTAGTTTCTGGGCATTTTATAAAGATCTACGTGAGTTCAGCAGAGACCCCCATGCCTTATTACCTTGCAGCTCATGGGCAAATCAACCGAATGCGCTACGAAGCTTGTTGCAATCGAAGGACTGGCCCTACAGTCCTCGTCGCAGGAGGTCCGAGTTGTGGAAAGTCAACAGTTTGTAAGATTTTGCTGAATTATGCTGTCAAATGTGGATGGAGACCTGTCATGGTTGAGTTGGATGTGACGAATAATGAAATGTTTTTACCTGGATGTGTTTCTGCAGCTTCTTATTATCAGAACTCCTGGGATAGCATTTTGGCTTATTTTTATGGACACACGACTTTCAATCAGAATAATATCGACTTCTTTAAAAACGTGGTTTCTGAACTGCAAAAACAAGTTAATTTAAGAGTTTTAAATGAACTTGAGTACTGTGCGAATAACTTTTCTACCAGCTTTGCACCTCAGAATAACGCCTATGCCAGTGGAAGTATTATCAACTTGCCGCCTTTTCATGATATGGATGTTTATGAAAATTTGCTGAACTTTGTGATTGAGTCATTCAAAGTTGATATTGTTTTGATCATTGACCAGGAGAGGCTTTATTCTAGTCTAAGTGAACAGGGCTTTAAACCCATGCCTTTGTCAAAGTCAGGAGGAGTCGTCAGTTTGGACCCGGATAAGATCAGGATTCAGAATTTTAAATTAAATTCTTACTTTGCAAGACATCAGAGCTACCAGAAGCTCCTCATCAGTGAAGTCAAGGTTTATAAAGTTACCATTTCGGCTACACCGCTCTCTGCTAGGACTTATGGAGATACGAGTCAAGGCGATGGACTTATTGTCACTGAAATTGGAGCGTCGCAGGAAGTCTTGTTTAATGCTGTGCTTGGAGTCTTGGTAGATGAGGATGTCATGAAAAGCCCGATTTTTGGAATTGTGCATGTTGTTGAAGTTGATGAGACACATATTGGATTGCTTAGTCCTGGAGATTTACCGAGTAAGAGGTTCTTGCTTGGGTCTGTTAAAACACTTAAACAGTAGAATTTTGAGAAGGGAAGGGTTAAAGGATTTAATTGATTTTTTTTTAGGTAAGGTGTTGATAGTTGAGTCATTAAATTGAATCATCATAAATTAAGAAACTTTAAACATAAATACCTTTCTAATCTCATTCTTATATATAATCCTAAACCTCTCCAGAAAAAAACCTAAAAAACTTCAAAATTTAAACTACAAATGAGCTTTCTTAATAACAAACTTCGGTTTTTTCCTAAACAAAGGCTCTCTTTTCCTCCCTAAATCCACCTGTTCCATTCTCTTCTCCACATCATCCTCATCAATCCTCTTAACAAATTCACTACTAAGATCCACCTGAGTCCCAACAAGTTCAGCCCTAGCCTTTTCAAATTCATCCTTATTCCTCTTATCTAAAATGACTTTCATAACCTTATCAAATTCGACTCTCTGCTGAATTTTATTGATTTCTAAAATATTTCCAAGTGCATCCTGAATAGCCATTTCTTTTCTTGATTCAAGAGTTCTAAGTTCTAAAAATTTCATAGGGTCCTGGCCTTCTTGTTTCTTTAAATTGTTTAAAGCATTAGCAGCTGCTTCCAAATCGCGTTTTTCTTCATATTGGCGCGTCGCGTTGGACTCGCAGATATAATCGTGATTCTTCGGGTCTGACTTCATCGTTATTTCAGTTGTGCACCGAGTGCACTTGAAGAAAAAACGAATCATTTCTATTCCTAGGTAAGTTTCATCAGTCAAAACTTCTTTACGCATGTTGAACTTGGTACCGATGTGAAGATAAGTTCCACAAACACTGCATTTACATGTGAAGGGCAACATCATACGAGTTTTTATTTGACGGTCTGCAGGCATTTTTGGCTTTTTTAGTCTTGCTGGGTCGAAGTCTGGAGGGTAGTACTTGTTGACTACTTTACGTTCTCCCATTTATAAACAAAGAATTTTTGAGGTTTAAGTTTTTTTTATTTCTGGAAGCTTTGTGGGGTTATTTATTAGAAGAATTTTTACTTATGAGTAAAGAATGATACTGGTGTTGAGGACTTTTGGTTTATTTTTATTTGAATCAAGGTCTTGATATAAATTCAGGTCTTCCATTTGCTTACGTCATCACCCTATGTCAGAAAATGCGTCATTAATAAATCGATGTTTCTAAGCTACCTAAAGTCCTGTCTTCTCAGAAGATTGAAACCACTTCCAAGGGAATCATCTAAAAATCGTTTATCTTCCTTCCTGTCCTCAGTCTCATCGTCCTACACTGACTTCGTGTTTAGAAGTTACATCATCCTCAAAACGTAAATTTCAATCAGCTGGGCAATAATCGCTTTTTTATTCTGCATCTTTGGGCTCTGTTCAATAGGACTTTACTTTTTATTCTTTTACACAATAATGCCTGTCACAGTTCAAGAGTCTTGTGTTCAGATGTTTAAAGATCATCAAACTTTGACAGGAATTGCTTCATCGAATATAGTTCTGGAAAAGGAAAGATATAAAATCTTTCTTAAGCTGAACCTTCCAGAAGATGACACGAATTTCGCTGTCGGGAACTTCCAAACGAGTCTTTCTTTCATGTATAAAAGTTATAAAGTTCTGGAATTACGGAATATGGGGATCATGAAATATTATAGTCCTACTACCAGGGTGTTAAGAGCACTTTTCAGGTTTCCACTTATTGTTCTAGGACTTGCTGAAGAGGCACAGGATGTTATCATTGAGTATAGTCATACTATTGAAAATCCGGATGAGATCTCTGATATTAAAGTTTCTATTAATCCGGCTGATTTGAGAATCAATTCGATTTCTATTGTTTTTCAGGTTGAGTTAAATGGGCTTAGGCTTTTTGTTTTGCAGCATCGAATTTTGAGTTTTACTTTAGGGACACTTCTTATTTTCTTGTCACTTATTGGAAGTTTCATGACTTTGGTTTCTCTCAATTATGACCTGCCTACCTTAAAAGAGCACCAAAAGTCTTCACCAGATCAAAAATCTTCTACCATTCAAGAACCCTTCGAAAAGTCCAATCCTCAAAACCAACCAACCTCCTTAGAATCCCTATCAAATCCGGAACCCTTCGACTTTTCCCAGATCCTAAAGCCAATACCAAAAAAATCCTGGTATTCTTAGCTAATTAGCCTAAAATTAAATAGAACTAGCCACAGGTAAAACATTGATTTCATTGACAGCACACAAAATTTCAATCATATACTTTTGCCCCGAGGTATCCAGAACAGTATCTCCAATGCTGGGCAGACTTTCCAGAGGCACGATAAGTTGAATGTGTTTCAAATCGTCCTTTCCATTCTCCCAATAAGTCTGAACACTTGGACAGACCATAGTGGCCAAAGCCTTGCTTTCAATTTTTCCTCTACAAGGGTCAATAGTCTGTAAAAACCCGGGATTCGTCAAAGCTTCAAATCGTTGTTGTCGATACTGAACAACCGGGTGATTCTCCTGAAAAGGTACTAAAAGTCCCTCATTCGACGCTTCATTCACGACCTGTTCAGCGACAGTCTGCAGGTCGACGCCTTCAGAAGTTTTATACATGGAAAGGTCGAGTTGACTTGAAAGTTGTCTCAACCTCGGAGTGGCCGTCGAGTCTGAAATTGAGTTAAGCAGGACAAATACCGATAATAGGGTGGCAATTCCTAAAGTCGCGACTTTCAGCGCTCCTGTCGAAGGACTGCCTCCAAAATGCATTTGAGCCAGTTGGTTTTTTAAATACTGGTTCTCCTGATGCAACAAGTGTAACTTTCTCTTTAAACTAGAAACCTGTTGCTTGATCTCATTGTTTTCTTGCTCCATTTCTTTGATATAAGCCTTTTTCCGGTCTCTTGACTGTTGCGCTGAGATGCGATTTCGAATCACTTGTTTCATTTTTTTTTTTTCTAGATCAGTCAAGTCGCTATTGTCGTCAATTTGCTTTTCTTGCTGTTCTTTTAAGTTCTTCAGGTTTTCAGTCTCTTGGACTCGACGTTTCGCGTGTTCTCTTTTGACGACTCGCTTGCAGGAGGCAGATCCTGAGAGTTTTTTTAAGTCTTCTAGATTCAAGTTGCGGCACTCGTCACAGACTTTCATTGAAGCTGTTATGAGCTGGTTTTCTGACCTTTTTCGCTTTTTTCGCAACTTGGAGCCGGGTTCTTCCAGTTTTATGATGTTTTTGTGGCAGATCTCGCAGATGTAAGTCACTGAAAAGTCGTCTGTCTCTGAGATGTGCTCGCCGACCAAGTCTGAAACTGGAAGCTGCAGGTCTGAGGACGGGTTCAGGTAGAACATTGGGTACTTGTCGGAGTAACCTGTTGAGGATGTATCGGATAAGATGTCACAAAATTCTTCTTCGGATAAGTAGTCCATTTTTATTAGTTAATGGGGTTGATCCTGTCAGATGGATTTGGAAGGTAGTTGGGTGAGAAGATTTTAAGATTTTATTGGAAGGGTTTAGGAGAATTGTTTTGAAATTGTTGGATTATCAAGATCGGTTTTTTTCTTGTTTTTCACTTTTTTTAAGGGATTGGTTCTTGATTTGATATCAAAAGTTGAGAAAAGGAATTTTCTAGAAAAAATCTTATTTATATCGCTTTTTTCGAGATATTTTGATTCAGAACATCCTCTTCTTATATTTCTTTAGCCAGACATTCAAATTCAGCCAAGTCACTTTTTCATTAAAAAACCTGAATCTTAATAAATGGAGAACCAAAGCTGCTGCTCGTCGAGCATGAACTCGATAATCTCTATGCCAACGAAATGCACAAGCGAAGAAGCGAGTGCTTACCAGAGCGTCGAAATTGAGAACGTGAGTCTAACAACGCTGTACAATCCTCGACATTCAAACATGAGTCAAAGTTGTAAGAGCTTCAAATCCTTGAAGCCTCAAACAAGTGATCAAGCATGTCACTGCCAAGTCTTCTAAATTCTAATTATTTTTCAATTTATTCTAATGTTTCAAGTAAATCTCATAATTTCCAGCAAACTTTCCTTGTCTAGTTCTTCCAGAGAGGCAGTCTTTAAAATCTCTTTGGAATGCTCTTGAATGTACACGAGGCAGCATTCTTTTAGTCTGGAGCACTGGTAGTTCTTTGAGTATTTGAAGAGAAGAGCCGCGTTTTCTATTGAAATGCTGTTGATCATCGCTAGCTCGCACCGGGACTTCAAGGAACTGAGGCTGAACCTTTCACATAGGGTGAGGAGCTCATTTATACTCATTAAGTCGATCCTCTCGTCGTCAGAGTAAAGCAGTTTGACTACTGCCAGCATTTCCTCATACCCGACATCAGCGATTTCAACAACCCCTTCCTTCGCTTCTCGAAATCCATGACAATAAAGAGCTGAAAAATACTGACTCCGACAAGCAAGTACAACTTTATGAGCATAAATCGGTTTACCTTCAATCATAAGTACCACATCACTCATTTCTTGATTATTAATCTCCTGCGCCAAAGCATCAGCAAGTACAAAATTTTTTTTAACGACATTCCTCATCTTCTCATTAGCATCTAAAATAACAGCCTGTCCAAGCATCAAGTCATAATTTTCATTATTCAAAATAGCAGCTCTTCCATCAGGTAAAAAAATCAATCCCTTCGAGTTACACTCATGTTGTGGTGGCAAAGGTTCAGGAATAAAAGGACTAACCTTTTGCACCAACAAAGACTGACAAACATCAATAACTTCAGGCAACTGATACTTATGAGCGAAACTCATATACTCCAATAGTTGACTAAATCCCTGATCACTGACAGACTCAATCAAAACTTCCAAGTTATCCAGATAAAAATACTCAAGCAGTTTAGAAACCACTTTTTTCGAGTATTCTAAAGTAAGACTCGAACTTCCCGCCACCTGACTTCTAAGAAACGTTGACCTACAAGCGAGAACGACTCGATGACACGGAAGAACTTCTTCTTTTCTCGAATTTTTCACAATCAATGAAAAATCAGTGAATTGCGGCTTTTTCAAGAAACTGAACAAGTCAGAAGTGAGAGGTCTCGGAGGACTTTCAGCGACGATTATATTGTGAACACCTCCACTAGCCAAGGACAACACCCGCTTGCCCAGAAGAGAAGAGACCAGTTTGGGGACTGGCTGGAAACTCACTAGTTTTGATTCACTGTCGCGTTGAAAACGCGGAAAAGCCACTTTTGGCTGCTCTGGCATCGACTTGCAAAGACCTAGTTGGCCGCAGTTTGATGCACCGAAACTGTAAACAATGCCGGTTTTTGTTAGGGCTAAGGTGTGAGCTTCTCCGCAGGATACGGATACTATTTGCTTGTTTTTTAACTTTGTTACTAATGTTGGAAGAGGCTGGTATGGAGACTCGTCAGCGTCTCGAGGAAGAAAATCGATTTCTTCTAGACCTAGTTGACCGCAAGCTGCTGCTCCCCAGGTGTAGACCTCACCGGTTATTGTTATTGCTACACTGTGTGAATCACCGCAGGCTACACTGATTATTTTTTCTTTCTTTTTTAGACCTTCGATTATTTTTGGAACTGGCATGAATGGGCATTCATCAACATCAACCGGTAAATTTTTAATAATTCCAAGTCCAAGTTGTCCAAAGCTTCCTCCTCCAAAGCAATAAATAGTACCATCATCAGACAAGACCAAAGTATGAACATCTC
This sequence comes from Stentor roeselii, assembly GCA_006503475.1. Taxonomy (NCBI): domain Eukaryota; phylum Ciliophora; class Heterotrichea; order Heterotrichida; family Stentoridae; genus Stentor; species Stentor roeselii. The sequence goes on along the minus strand of RSEH01000001.1, from coordinate 147,361 downwards.
CACAAGCAGCCATTTTCAATTTCACATATTTCAAAGCAGCAACAAGTTTAGGTGTAGGATGATAAGGATATCCATCATCATCAAAAGGAAAAATGCTAGTATCAGGGTGTCCGAGTTGTCCACAGGCTCCAGCTCCCCAAGTATAAAGATGTCCTTCTTCAGAGACTGCAGCAGTATGAGCCTTTCCACAGCAGATGTATTTAATCGACTCAAGCAGAGCATCGACGACTCTCGGTTCAGGCTGATAAGGGCACCCGTCTTCGTCCTTGGGCATGGAAGTCGTTTCTTTATGCCCCAGCTGCCCGCAGCCGCCGCCGCCCCAGGTGAGGACGATGCCGTCGCTTGTCAGTGCAGCGGAGTGAGCGTCGCCGCAGGCGACCATGATTATGATCAGCTCGCCCAGGCCCTCGATCAGGCGAGGCTCGGGGTGGTAAGGGTAGCCTTCTGAGTCCTTCGGCATTTCTTCGATCTTGCTGAGACCTAGCTGTCCACAAGCACTCGCTCCCCATGCGTAGACCTTACCGTTCGTTGTCACTGCTAAAGAGTGACCGTCACCTCCTGCTACTTGAACTATCTTGTGACAGGATAATGATTGAACTACCGTCGGAATACTTTGAAAGGGAAAACCGTCGGAGTCTTTGTTTAATTTCTCGATTTCTTCTGGCGATAGACCTAATTGACCCATCTCTCCGGAACCCCAGGTGAAGACTTCACCTCCGATTTCTTCTTGTGTTTCCATTTGGTTAATTTATGGGATGGATTTTTTTAGGGGATAGGTTTGGATCAGTATAGGGATTTGGAGGGCTTGAGGAAGGTCGGGGTTTTATTTGAAGATGATTTTTGGTTTGAGGTGGAAATTTAATGTTTCAGGAGAAGTATTGAGGATTTTAGTGTTTAATATTTTCAATTGGAGAATCACTTTTATTTTGAATGTGATGGGTTTTATACTTTGAGAATCTTTAAAATTTTCATTTTTATGAGATTCAAACCAATCTATTCCTGAAATAGTTACTTAACAACCATTACATAAAAACATTGAAAGCAATCACGTTGACCCTTGTGTTATAATAACAAAGAATATACTTCAGTAACTACTTCAGAGTCGTGATATAAAAATCACTTAAGAACACATCGTATATCTTCTGAGATACCCGTTCTCTTTGATCTTTAAGAAATCATTCAAAAACAAGAATCTTTTACTTGAAAATTTTGAATTTTTCTTGACCCTTCCAGCACTTTTTTTCACTTCTTTTAACTCTTCAAAACCAGCTTGGGCTGGTAGAAGTTTAAACTTTGGGTCCATGTTTTGCATGTTTTTCTTGTTTCCAAAGTCTGACATCGGGAAGGCAGGGACTTGAAAAATTTGAGTTAAAAGTTTGACTTTCTCGGATCCTGGGGTAAAGGGACTTGAAAAAGACTTTTTGATGAACGTAGATCATTTTTGGCTTTTCTATCATCGGGTGACTCTTCATTTAAAAGCATTTCAACTGGTGGAGGAGGCTGTTTCAATTTATTTTTTTCGAACTTACTGCTTGAACAGTGGCTTAGCTTTGTTTTTCTGATCTTAAAGAGGTTTATTTTAGAACTTAGTGAGTATTTTCTGGTCTTCCATGTTTGGCCTTCTAGTAAATCCTCGATATCGCTTTTGGGTTTATTTAGGTTCATTATAATGAATTACTGATTGGAAAACACCTCTATTTTAAAATTTTCAAGTTAGGTTGTGTAATTACAAGCTGTTAATGGTTCGAATGACTATTAAATCAATTTGTAGGCTTTATTGAAGAAAGAACTTAAACCATTTAAGATTATACTCAACTCAGTAGTTTATCATCTATCTTATGTGATTAATGTAATAAAATGGATTTAATTTTGTATTTCAGTATATTTAATACTTTAGAGCTTACAATGAATATATTAAATGCTTAAGCATAAAAGTGTTACTTTGTCATTTGTTTACAGTTTTTATAGTAAGCAATTTTTCAAACTAATATAAATTATCATCATCTTGATAATCACATCTCTTAAAAATTGTAAATGGGTTGTTTCTTTTATTTTCTTAATAAATACTTAAATAATTATTTTATTAAGTCTTCTTTTAGACTATTTGAAACAACTCGATTAAGGATTTCCTCAAATGTTAAGATACTATTATTAAAGACTACAATGAAGACATCAAAATTTGAAATCTAGCTCATCTATCCAGAAATAATTTGAATCTAGGTACTAATAGGAAAATGATTAATGAAAGCAATATTTATTATTAAAGGTATAACACTTCAGATTTGTTTCTATAGAATGCAGATATTATCCATTCAATTGAATAGATTAATCTAAATATTCAGATATATAAATGATAGAAAAGTAGCACACACTTAATCAGTATTTACCTAATTTATTTAGTAAAAATATTAATCAAAAGCCTATTGAACACTTCTGAATATACGTTTTGCATAACAAAGCAATAATTTTAATATTTGATCACAGTTATTTAAATCATAATATCTCAAAAATAACTAAAAAACTTCAATAATCATTTAAAAGTTCTTCATTAATCCATCCAACGCTATGTTCATCGTCCTTCCACACAATAACTATTCCCAGTCAATTCATTAATCAAAATATCGACATCACACATCAGAACAGATTAAAAATCCATTAAAAAACATATGAAAACATCCCTGAGCTTAAAGTTTTCAAAGAGAAATCGATAGAATAATTGAAATACCAGTACTTGAACTAAATAAAGAAATCTTATCAAGTAAATGGACCCACTGACAATATTTCAAGGATACGCTGGGCACAAAAACAGGTTTTTCATGCCGAGCTTCGGAACAAAGACCCAGGGAGCTGAAAGGTACGCGACTCGCAGAAGTTTAGATACATCAAAAAATATGCTTAACAAGTTCCTACTTCCGATTAAAGCCACTTCTCAGCACTCGGCCTGTCTAAGGAAAACAAAACAAGAACCTCATCCTTTGTCACTCGCAGTTTTCATGAAAACTGCTGGACTGTCAAAGCAAATAGATCAGAACCTTGAAAGGCTTTCACATAAAAGAAAAAATTACAGCTTGTATCGAAATAAACTGTTCAGAAGATCTATGGATGCTGAAATTCAAAATGTTTCATCGAATTCGATAAGATTTTATGATATTCAATATTAAACAGTTTTAATCTTTCTTCAGGATAGGTTTGTTTCTTTTTTAAGGAATTTAAATCTCTAGAGTTTATCTTTTTCGGTGATGTTGAAAAAAAGAGATTTTTTCTTGATTTTCTTGGATTAAGTTTGGAATAACTGTGAGTTTAAACTAGAAAAATATTTCGATTTGTTGTAAGCATGAAAATTGTTTGGTATCTGAAATAAATAAGGTCTTAATGTCTGAACCAGTTTGTAGCATCTCCATTAAAAGTTTAATTGAAATTCAATTCTCAGTATATAATAAGTTATATATAGATGGTAATTGTTCTTGAATATTAAGTAATGGGATAATCATGATATATTTTTAAGTTGTAATTCTTTCTTATAAATAAACCAAGTTTTTAATATTGAAGGTAAAGTAATAAAGACTGAATATTTTCATAATAGCTGAATTGTTCTCGAATATAGACTCTATATTATTTTAATATATTCCTTGATATATAAGATATCTTCATTAAGAAGACTATCAATATATTAAAAATTAAAATCTATTTTAGAAGTAATCATTCTTTGATATGATTACAGTATTTTTGTTAAGAAAATCTTTAATATTAAATAATTTCCCGTTATTTGATATAAGCAAAGGTATAAAATGTCTAAATCACTATCTTCAATCTTTAATTAATCTCATTCCTCTAATCTAATAACTCCATAACCCCAATTAAAAAAATCTTCCTCTCAATCCAATAATCCAAATCTTCCATTCAATAAAAAAGCTCCATCAAACCCTTTCATAAAAAAAAATCCAAAAACCTCATAAAAAAAATTCTAACTCACAACCCATGAACAACCCAAAGACAACATCGGGTGAGGTATTATCTAATCTATGGCTTTTTAGTTCCTCGTTTGGCATTAAATTCATCATAGGCCTTCTGGAAACTTGGAGCTTTGGAAAGTTTAACAATGACTTTGGCCCTGCTTCTAACAGCCCCAGCATCAGTCTTGTCCTTGAGGGTCAAGGTTTCGAACTTGACCAATTCAGCATATCCGAGAGAAACAAGCATTTCAGCCGCTCTGACAACATTAGCACTGGCTTCTCCGAGACCGTGAAGTTCGACATGTCCCTGATCTTTGAGGATTTCTTTGGAAACACCGACGTAGCTTGTGTATTGTTTGCCGACACTGACACGAACTTCCCTATTGTCCATTTATATGAAAATTTTGTGAGTCTGAAGAAAAAGACCTGGGTTTTGGGCATGGTGGGAAAGAAAATATTGGAAAAAGTTGGAAAATTTTAAGAGATTTGGAAGTTTTATGATGATTTTTTGGGATTATTTGGAATTTAATTCTTTGGATTGGGAGGACTTGGATTGGGAATAATTAAAATGAGGAAAGTAGAAGATTATGAAAATTTATGAAATTTAGTAGAGGAGGTTTTATGTTTGTTCTTGGATTGAATGGAGATTTTTTCGATGGGATTTGAGGATCTTGAGAGGATTATGGTTTGGGTTAAATTTATCATTTAATCAACTGGTTATAATGATTAAAAGCAGACTTTGGAACAAAGTATCCTTGTTGGAGCTAAATAATCACGGTAGACTTGCTCGGAAAAGCGTATTTAATATCAGAGGTGTCAATAAAATCGATTATTTTCCTTCTTATGTTTCAGAGAGTTTTGGCCAGGTTGAATCTCGTCTGATAACACCAGAAAGTACATTTGTGTTGATCTGGAACATGATTACTATAATTCTTATACTATTTCAATCAATTTACATTCCATTCGTGCTTTCTTTTGACCTAGAAGATTACTTTGTTTGGTATATAATAGATACAAGTATCACAGCATTCTTCATCATAGACATGTTCTTAGTTTTTAACACGGCGATATATAAAAATGGTAATTTAATAAAAGATAGAAGAGAAATTTCTCTACACTACTTAAAAAGCACCTTCAGTATCGACCTTCTCTCAATCCTCTCATACTGCGTGACCCCAAGTCCTTCATACCCATCATCATTTTCCAGTTACAGTCCATATTTAAACATAATCCGTCTATTAAAGCTACTTCGTCTAAACCGAATCGACAACCTGATAAATTTAATCCAAGACCAAATTTCAAATCGTTTTATTTCCTCGTCCTTCATGGTCTTCGAGATAATCCTTCGCGAGATATTTTTCAGTCACATCCTTGCATGTGTTTTTTTTTCAGTAGGCCGAAGCGAGTCCACCCACCATGCTTCGACGTGGCTTTCAACGGTTTACTTGGAAGACTCCTCTACTTACGAGCTTTATGTGACATCACTTTACTGGAGCATCACAACTATCTGCACTGTCGGCTACGGCGACGTGAAACCTAAAACAACAAATGAAATAATCTTCGTGGTCTTCTCAATGGTTATTTCTTGTGTCATGTTCGGATATGTTCTTGGCACAATCGAGGTAATTGTCGTGAACTTCTACAGTTTGAAAGAAAAAAGACGAGAAATGCTTGTTTGTCTCAATTCTTTCTTTAAAAAATATGAAATTCCTAGAGAGCTCAGAATCAAATCTAAACTTTATCTAAACTATATCTGGGAAACTAAGTCAAAAGATGTTGATGAGGACCAGATCTTTGAGTTACTTTCAAAAGAACTTAGAGAAATGGTCTGCACTTACACCCGTGGAATGTTTTTCACGAATTTCTTCGCGTTTACGAGACTTGATCATCGACTACTGAGAAAGATCATGATTGGAATAGTCACTAAATGTTACTCTCCTGATGATGTCGTTTTTGGAGAAGGGGAAAAAGCCAGAGATATTTTTTATATCATCCAAGGGTCAGTAGTTTTGGAAGATGCGAGGACCAAGTGCGTTATTTTTAAACTTGGAAAATCGAATTATTTTGGAGAAATCGCTTTTTTTTTAGATAAACCAAGATGTTGCTCGGTCTTGGCAAATGATTTTTTGGAAACTTTTATCATCACTTGGGATAACTTCAGCAAGTGCATTGAGGAAGAACCTGATGCTAAGGAATTCATGGAAAGGATTTCGAATACTTTCATTGATGAGGCACTTTTAGAACTTAATATTGAATGTTTTATGTGTAAGCAAATTGGACATATAAGTAAAAATTGCTCGATTTTTACTTTTGGAAAAAATGCTTGTTTTGAGAGGTGGAAGGAAAATAGAACGAAAAGAATAAAAATTGAAAATAAAGCTGAACCTAGGAATATTCCTGTCAGGTTTAAAAGGTTTCGATCTCATAAGAAAAGTTTGTTGGGGGAAGAGGATTATAAGAAAAAGGAAGAAAATTCGTCGCTTACTTTAAGAAGTTCATCGAATGTTAATTTGTTTTTGGATAGCTCGGAAGAGTCTGGAGATTCCTTGGATTCGGTTAAGTCGGAAGTCGATGTTATTAGGAAGAACTCTTTTGATGTTAGTTTGTTGTTAGATAAACCGAGAAAAGAATCGGATTTATCTTAATATGTTTATTTATGTTTGCTCATGTGTTGTTTTAGATTTATTTTAGATAAATCCACATCTCCCCATTCATCATCCCAATAAATCCATAACCCTCCTCAATATTCATTCCATTTGATCACTAAATAAATGTTCGAAGTCAAAAAATATGTCTGGCTTCTTACAGAGCTATCAAAGCAAAAAGCAAATCTGAAAATCCTAGACATATACTTCTTGAAGCTTTCATTAATCCAGTCAAGTTTCCAATTCTCAGAAGGTGTTATTTTCCAGCAATCAATAAAACAAACATCAATAAAAGAGACGTTAGAAAAGCTCTTCAGTAAAAAGCTTTCAAGTCTCGAAAGTCCTGAATCATCAAAACCAATAATTTACATTTGTTACCCGACATACAAGAAAATCCTATCAATATCAGACGTGAAAGACTTGTTTAAAAAAGAGCAGAAGTTGACAAGTGTGAAAGAAATCATTTTAATGCAAGACTACCAGCACAGTCCATCTCAGTACTTTTCAGTCGAGCTTGAATTCGATGGAGAAGGACTTGTGTCATCATTGTACCGCAAAGACTTCTCAAATGCTGAGAGTTCCTGGAGAGACCACAAATATATTCACCTTGCAATGAACCTCAGCAGGTATTTAGTCTCTTTTATCGAGTCCGCTTCATTAAAAAACGTGCTTCGATTGAACTATGACTTTGTAATCGACCCTAGTTTCACTCCAGTTATTTTTTTTGTCACTTCGATAAAACTTGTATCTCCTAAAATCATCGCATTGAACAAAGGACTCAGTGTTGAAGTACTTGAAAGACACATTCCAATAAAAAATGACTTTAAAACTCTTGTCTTTCCATTGGTCCCTTCGATTGTTAAAGAACCTGAACCTGATGCAACTAGTCCTAGTCCTATAAACCTTGACCTAAAGACTAGCATTTTCAAGCATTTCATTAAACAGTTCTTGGAAGAAAAACCAAGGAAAAAGACGGTAAAAATAAGTTTGTCTGATCAAGTCACTCCTCTTCTTAGACCTGATAAAAAAATCGCTGATGATGGAAAATCTGAATCGAATAGGAACTCTTTTGGAGGGTCTACTGCTTTTCATTTTGATAGACTCAGACTCAACTTGTCTCATGGGGATTCGAGAAAATTACCAGATGTTAGGAATTTGCATAGTACTAAAATTATTTCTCATCGAAGCATTTTTGAATGCTTGAAACCGAGCAACTCGCTTAGCAAGTTTTTAAGGGATGAACAGGAAAGGATTTTGATCAAGAAAAGTAAAAGATTGAATTGCTTGAAAAAATGTGAAGACTTGGGATTTGATGAGGGAAGGAAAAAAGGGAAGAAAGGGATTAAGGTTAAGAAAAAGAGGATTAAATTGAAAACTAGGGAAAAAATCACTTCTCCTTATTTGATGGTACAAGTTTTAAAATGATTGGTGTATTATAAAGGTATTGAAGATCGTTTCTAGTTAATTGGAGAATAATTATCTAAGGTTTATTCGTAATTTGTTATTGATTCTAGAATAAAAGGAAAAATTTTTGTAGGAACACTTGTATTTACAATGCTAACCTAAAAAATCTAAACTGAATTTACAAAATATTATTCATCCATCAAAATTCGATAAAAATCAACAAAATATTAATCAATCCATCAAAATTCAATAACAATTAACAAAATATCCAAATTTAACCTTTAAATCTCCCTCTATTAATCCTAATTCCCAACAATAAAAAATTCATCAATCTCTAAACTTATCTAAAAAATCCTTAAGCAAGTAGCATCGGCTGTCGAGCCTGAGCAACAACAACAGTCCTTTGATCTCTTCTCTTATTAATCCAAACCTTGAGTCCATAAAGTAAAGAAGCCAAAACAAGAGCGATTCCAACAGAAAGTCCAACAATAAAAACCAATTCACCAGCCATTTGATCATCTTTGATATATTTAAAATGTTTATCAACATGATCATCAGTAAGTAAATAGCTTCTCTGAGTAAAGTAAACCGGCAAATAAGTAAAATATCCAACCGAGTCAATACTCTTCGCTGACAAATTCGGCATCATCAAATCAGGCTTCAACAAAAAGTTATACTGAAACTGCTGCTTCTGATAAAGCGGGACTCCTGAGTACTTCTCAACATCAAAGTACGTCTTGTACTTCTCAGGAAAGTTATACTGAGGCGTGGTATACGTCACAAGTTTCGCCATCTTTTTATCCCCATCTAAAAAATAAGGAAGCGACAAGAAAACCGGCATATTTTTCACTGATGTCAAGTTAATCAACCCACTCGGTGCATCATTGTAATAATTTTCCATCTTCGGGTCCTCAGTCACATTTTTAAATAAAGAGTTTTTTATTCCAAATCTGTAACATTTTAAACCACTTCTAGTTTTCGTCTCTTTATAAGTCATATCAAAAGCTAAACAGTTCTCTTTTTGAGTGAAGCTCAGTTCAGTGTCACTGTCAATGTTCGGTTTGAATGCCCAGCCGTTGGTGCCTTTGAAGTCAGTTTTTGTCTTCCAAGGGTTTTGATTGATTAAAGCGATATTAGGTCCTTCAGGGCCTTCACCTTGATACTGAAGTGCGAGGTAGTTCAGGTACTTTTTTCCATTTATTTCAAGAATCTTGCGAGTTTTGGCCGAGCTGTGTTTTCCTGAATGAACTGAATGTTTAAAGTCACTTGAAACGTACTCCCATTGGTACCGGGTCTGATTTCTTCCCAGTAAAATCAACTGGTTCTCCAATGTCGGGTCTCCTCCAATCAAAGGACTCATATTTTTCCTTTGTTCTAAAAGCGGGTCTTGATAGTCAAACAAGATCTCCTGCACCGTCTTCGTCGTGATCAGACCATTAAAGTAATACTCGTTGATCACACTTCTCAAGTAATCCGCGAACATCAAAGGGTCTGAAATTTGATAATCTTCAGTTATGGCTGAGTAGTTTTTGCTGTAGATTTCAATGAAAAACCTCTGAAAGTTCTGATATGTGAAAAGACCTGAATCACTGAAAAGTCGATTCGCCTGGTCTACAGTGATATTCGCACCTGGTGCCCCGTTGGTGAAGACGTAATACTCAGAAGGCATGGTGAGTCCAATGTCAACATATTCAACCCCGTAAAAAGTAGAAGAATTCCCTTCAAGTCCCAAATACTCAACAATGACTGGCGGTAAAAATCGAGAAATACTTGAATTAACCAACTGAACGATCGCCATGTACTCCCCGGAGCATCTCGCTCCGTAGTTCTGACAATTATAATACTCCTTCAACTCCAGTTCTGCTCGAGAAAAGTTCAAAGCTAAAGAACCCGCCGGGTCGAAAAGTTTCGCCATTAGAGTCATGTTGAGTCCTGATAAATTCATGAAAACTTCAGCCTGGTAACTTTCAAGGCCGTACCAATGAACAGCGAGCCACTTCTGGAAGCCAACAGTCGAGTTTTCCCATATCAAGCCTGGCATTTCGCAAACGTAAAAAACTTCTGGAGCCGTGTCGTGGATGAGGGTGTCACATGTAAGTCCTTCCTGGTAGACTATTGTTGAAAAGGTGTATAATGATGAGACTGTCAGAGGCATTTTCACTGAAAAGATTTGTAGAAAGGTCTGAAGTGACTGGCTTCCTACTAATGACAAGCCGAGCTCACTTGAGATTCCTCGATTTAAGTGGTTGTAAACTATTGGATCGTATTTTCCTTGAAGAGCTGTTTTGTCAACTATTGCGTTTATGTAGTCCCAAAGGACTCTTGCCTGGTCAGTTGTTTCGAGGTCGAAGGTTTTTTTGATGGATTTGAAATCTTCAGCGTATGCGGATTTGAAAAAGTTGTTCATTCGCCCCACGTCCATTAAACTTGACTTGCTGTAAATCGGCCACCCTGAGGACCAGTCAAACTTGAATAACGAGTAAAAAAATTGAGGAGAAAAATTGATGTTTGGGTACTTTTTTTCTATTGTTGTGCTTTTTATGTAACTGTTTATTTCGAGGTAACCGGTTAGGTAAGGAAATAGCTCTGAAAGGCTCAAAGATGCGCTCCAGAGGTTGTTAAGAGGCCAGTTTGTCACTGATGATGAGGACCATTGAATACTTCCCAGGTATACAGGGTCGCAGGCTTTCATTCCATTGAAAGAACCTTCGCAACTGTACCAGTCGAATACTTCTCCCATCGTTGATAATAGAATTGACTCAAAGTTTTGAGAGAATAGAGATATTGTTTGAGCATTAGTAAATGTGAAATGAAAAACTATGTCTTTTAGAGAACCTGTCATGTTTGAGGGAATTACGAATTTACCGTTTTCAAGGTTTTCTAAAAGAGCTTTTAACCAGATTTTTATTGTTTCTTTTTGGGAAAGACCGAAGTAGGGGTCTTCGAATATTTTTAGTGAATCGTTTTGATTAAAACCGGCTGGACTTAGGATTAAGGATTCGACCTTCTCGAATGAATTTAACTTACTGAATAGGTTTCTGGTGTATATCTCGAGAGTCATTTCTTCGGTAATGAGGTAAAACATATCATAAAAAGTGACCAAAGCCATTCTTTCTCTCGGAATATTTTTCAGTAAAGTCCATTCATAAAACGACCCAACATTAACCGTTGTAATCTTATCACTAGGATGAGTTGAGTTACTCCAAACACACTTCCCAGTCTTCTTCAACGAGCTAAACTCAAAATACTTAACATCCTTCCCATCATAATCCACATCAACAAACTCACTAAACTCCTGATAAACATACCCATTCTTCTCCGTCAAGCTAGGTACAGCCCCTTTCCACATGACACCCTGCGGGTTCTCAATATGATAAAAGTTAAAAGTAATAAAAACAATTTCCTTAAGTCTTCCAGGAATTTCTCCCCAGAACCCTTGCCGATTATCAGAAGTGAGTTCAGCGTTTTTCTGAGACTTAGTCCTAACATGCTTATCAACGATCATCGGAGTCAGTGCTGACATGATGATAAAAACAACTCCAAGAAAGAAGAGAACCGAGCCGATGATCCACTGTTTTTTAGCCATTATTAACACTGCTCATCTTTATTAGTTTTAGTCTGTCTTAGTTAGAATTCAAGTTTGTTCTTCCCTCGTTTTCACCCAATGGACTTAAAAATATGGACAAAAGAGTTCAAGTTCTCAAAGACGTGTCTGCTGCTCGGTTCATCTCTGAATACGCTGCTCATCTCAAAAGGACTGATCAGCTCACTATTCCTGCCTGGGCCGACTATGTCAAGACAGGTCCTAACAAACAACTCGCTCCATATGATAAGGACTGGCTGTACGTCAGAGCTGCTGCCTTGGCCAGAAAGGTGTATTTGAGACCTTATATCGGCATCGGAGCCTTGAAGAAGGAATTTGGAGGAGCCAAGAACTATGGAACCACTCCTTGCCACTTCGTGACCGGCTCAGGAAAAATCATCAGGTACCTGCTGAAGGAGCTTGAAGATAAAGGCATTGTTGAAACCGTGAAAGACGAAGACAGCGACAGACCAATGGGAAGAAGAATCACTCAGAAGGGACAAAGAGAACTTGACAGTGTCGCCAAAAAAGTCAATGCCTAGGCCTAGCTAAGTTTTAACCTTTTGGGAAAAATTCCTTAAAGTCCCATCCAAACCCTTTTCTCTTCTCAAACCCTTCAAATTCAGCCTCATTTTCCCAATCATGTCTTACAAAAAATCTAACTTTTATTAGACTTCACAGTCGAAGTTCGACTTTCTTTAGGCAAGCTAAGTCTTCTACTTAGTTGCTTTTGATAACTAGCATCTTGAGCTCTTCTTCTCTGCAACCAGGCAGTTTGCGAGCTGAAGAAAGTAGCTTTCGTGGTAACTGGCGAAGGTTCTCGAAGCGAGCTGTAAAAGCTGTGTTTTTCGTAGTTCCCGAAGAGTCCTCCATGGTTAGATCCAATGTAAGTGTCTCTTCCTGTTCCGTCCGACTTGTACTTGAGAGGCTTCGGCTCAAGTCTCGGGCTTCCAGGAGAGAAGGACCTGCGAGTGACGCGACTTTCCTCGAAGAAGGTGTAAGGGTACTTGTTTCGCTCGACTCCGCCGTTGTTCACGTAGATGTAAGTGTCTCTTCCTTCACCTGTGGGGTTGTAGTGAGAGTTTTTTAAGGCTTCTGTTCGATATAAAGTGCTCATTTTTATTTAAAACTGGAATATGAAAAGTTGTTGGACTTTTTGTAGTTAAGGAAGGTTTTCAGTAAGATTAGGTTTTTTTGAGGTTTGTGTTGATAAGTTTCTATTGAGGTACTTCCACATTTACTGAGATATGACCATATTGTATAAATTTAACACGTATGTTCTTTTTATCGGTCTTCTGCATCATTCAACAGACACTCTCACTGTTCTCCGATCCCCGCATTCAGCATGTGACGTCTCAGGAACTGGTCCCGATAATAGAGAACCCAGACTACCTGACCATGACGATTATTTACGATATATCTACTGCAGGGTCTATAGCCTTGAGCCAGGTTATATCAGAATTGCTTCCAAAATACGAAAATTACGTGAAATTTGTAGCTTTAGACTGTGATGACGTTCCTGATATCTGCAAACCCGAAGTCAGGTCTCAGATGCCAATCTTCCAAGGATATGTCCCTGCTGGTATCAACCCTTACACAAACAAGCCACTTGTGCATGAAAAAGGCTATCAAGGCGCAGTTTCTAGTAAAGACATCGGGAACTTTTTCACTGAACACATGCCTTATCTAGGCGAGTACCTGACTCTTGATAATATTGACCGGTTTCAGTCGGAGGAAGGGAATAAAGTGATTCTTTTTACGAATAAAGAAAAAGTTCCTGTTATTTTCAAAGGACTTACTTCGAAGTTTAGAGGGTTTCTTGATTTTGGAGTCGTTTTTTTAAATCAAACTGAATTGATTGTACAATATGATGTTGTTGACTTTCCTTCGTTAATTGTTGTTGAGGGAGAGGATGTTGAAAGATATGATGGGAAAATCGACTTTGAGGAAATTTCGAAGTTTTTGGATAGGTTTAAAGCTAGTCAAAAAAAAATGCCTAAGGCGAAAAAGGTTGTTAAGAATACACCGGAACCCCAACCTGAAGCTAAACTTTCGGAAATTCCGATTTATGCACTTGGATTTAAGAATTATAAAGAACATCTTTTAGATGATTCTGGACTTTATTTGGTACAGTTTTATAAGGATAGACAGATTGATGAGTGGGAGGAGGTTAAAGCAGAGTACAACGGAGTATTAAAACTAGGAACATATCACTGCAAAACAAAAGAAGACCAAGAAATCTGCCAATCCCTAGGTGTAAAAAAGTACCCCTGCGTCCGTCTATTCCCAGTAAACCGTAAACGTAAAAGTTTCGAGGTGAGTATCAACAACAAATTAGACTTCGAAGAAGAAATCTCAAGAGAGTTACGTTACGACATAATGACAATCCAAGAAGCCACAGTTCAAACCTTCGTAAACTCAGTCCACGAAGAAGGCAAAGTAGGAATTCTTCTGATAAACGAAGGAGTGATTCCACTTCAAATAAAAGGAATCGCTTCCGAGGAGTCATTCAAAGACTTCGTAAAATTCGGTTACTTTAACCGTCCAAAAGAAGTAGCTCTTTCGATTTTCAGCATAAAAAACTACCCAGCCCTCATCGCCTTCGCCAAGACAGACAACTCAGGCCAAATGCAAGTGATCGAGTACAGCGGAAAATTCACTGACTACCGATCCTTGCATTACTTTATCGACGAAATGGCAATCCCCACCTTTTCCAAGAAAAAGAAAAAGAAAATCGCTGAAGAAGACCAAGAAGAACTAGACATTATTTACACTTCTTCAGCTTTTAACTCAAAATGTCTGAGAAAATCAGGAATTTGCATCATCGGCCTTTTTGAAGGCGACGTAATTTCTAATTAGCCTGCAGAAGCTTCAGCTCATTATAAAACACTTAAAAATGCAAAGGCACAAATTGACTCAAAAAAACTTCCAGTTCATTTTGTTGCAGTTGACGGAAGATGTCAACATGAAATAAGAGAAGCTTTTGGAATTTCTGAAATTTCACTTCCTAATGTTGCAGCTTTTCACTCATCGAAGAAAAAAGGGAAAAGACTTGTGGGAAAGTTTAACTCTGAAGATATAACATCGTTTATTGAAGAGTTGTTAAGGGGTAAGCAGGAGACTCTTGATATGAAAAAAATTAGTTATGTTGATAGGGACTGTTCGGAAATAGAAAAAGTTCAGGAGACTTCTGAGGACGACGAGATTTTAAATGAAATTTTGCAGAAGGCTGAAGAAAAACCTAGTTTTCAGAAGAAGGCTGAGACTAGAAGAGGTCGAAAGCGAAAAGGAAAAAAAGATGAGTTGTAGTTAGGTAATGCATCAGTACTGGTTGCTAGTAAATGGAAGGAGAAAAGTCAAAAAGGTCTAATTTAGGTGTTTTTCTTAAGGTGAGTCTTAGGCAGATCTCAAACGAAACCTCTGCACTAGCGAAGAAGAACTACTTGATATTTTCCAGGAATAAGTACCTGAGTTTGATGCTGATCATTTGTCCCTTTTTTATTTGTCTTTACTTGCAGAGAATTCAGAACACTATCGAGATCTACACAACTAGTCTTTCTGATCCTTATCCTGAAGAGGTTAATATTTCAAAGATCCCCAAGTGTTTCGGTCAAGATTGTCTCAGTCTCGCTATCGGCCTTACAGGAGGGAGAAACGAGTTGTCTGAATACATCGTCGACCACATCTCACACAAGTCAGGCCTCAACAAAGAAAAAGACGTGAAAATCGTGACTTACACAAACTCAACTTCCTTCATCGAGTATATTCAAAATCATGTAAACAAGACAAGTGTCGGAATGATTCTTTGCACGAACTATGCAGAACTACCTGAAAACAACTACTTGGAAAAAATTTCTTGTGATGAAACTTATGGTCATTTGTATATCATTATGTATAACTATACTATGATCTCGAAAAATTTATTTGATACCAACTTGCCTGACCCTATTCAAGCAGAGGTTCTTGCAGCGAAGCTTGCTATTGATAATGCGATTTTAAGCTATGAATGTAAGAAGAGAGGCTTGAAGGATGTGATTTTAGAAGCTGTTATTCAGTCCTTTCCTCAACCACCCAATCGATTTTTGAAGGGGTATGACTCGGTTAGCATGACAGGCCCTTTTTATTTCTTCATTCCTCCCATGTTCGTTTTTGGACTCCTGATTTCTGAGATTGTGAAGGAAAAAGAACTGAAACTTAGGAATGGTTTAAGTGTCATTGGAGTCTCTGCTACTTCTTTTTGGCTTTCTTGGTTTTTGGTTGCTTTTTTCTTTTCTTTTATGACTACTAACTCTTTGATACTCTCTGGGTATATGTTTCAGTTTAGTGTTTTTTTAAGGACTCCTTATTTGGTGATGTTTGCATTGTTCATGACATATACTCTTACTATGATGGTTTTAGGCTTTTTTCTGTCGACGATGATTAACTCGGTGCGACTTGCTTATACGATTTCTTACACCTTTTTGCTTGGGGGCCTCGTGCTTCAGAATTTCTTTATGAGTCAGACTTTGATCAAGCTTTTTCATTTGGAACTTTTACCGGACTGGGTTTATTGGGTCAGACTTGGGTTTACCTTTTATCCTCCTTATAGCTTTTCTAGGATTTTTTGTAATATCGCCATCAAAGCTGGAAGTGTACCGAATTATCATACACGTATGTGGGAAGCAGGACCTGGGTACTTTTATAGTGATTTTATACAGGATAGAGATGGGCATCTTGCTGGGATGTATTATCGAGTACCTGCAGATTATATCGGCTTGCTTGAGTTGATTAGGAATTTTTTTATTTTGTGTGTGCTTACCTGGTACTTTGATCATGTTCTTCCGGGGAATAGAGGGCGGACAAGTCCACCCTGGTTCATGTTCACCAGAGACTACTGGGGTTGCTCTGGTCCAAAACTGACTCCAGTGGTTACCAATAGCGAGATAGAATTATCAAGTATCAACAAGTATTCAATGAAAACTCCTATAACCGGAAACAACCCAAGCGAGATCACTGACGGTATCCGACTAGAAGGCCTTTACAAAAAGTACCGAGGCAGTAAGTCAACAGCAGTGAAGCCTCTTCACTTTTCAATAGAAAAAGATGAGTGTCTCGCTATAATCGGTCATAACGGTGCAGGTAAAACGACTTTGCTCAGCATGATGACTGGACTTTTAACCCCTTCAGGAGGCACAGCTGTTGTTTGTGGATATGACATTCAATATGAACTTGAAAAAGTGCAGGGATTAATCGGGTATTGCCCTCAGTTCAATATTTTGTGGGATGAACTCACTGCTCGTGAACATTTGGCCTTGTTTGCCAAGTTGAGGAATACGCCTGTTGAGAATAGGGAAGAAATGATCAGTGAAAAGTTGAAATTGGTTAATTTACTTCAAGCTGGGGATAAGTTGACTAGTACTTTTTCTGGAGGGATGAAAAGAAGACTTTCGGTTATTATTAGCAGTGTTGGAAATCCTAGTGTTATTTTTATGGATGAACCTACAACTGGAATGGATCCTATTACGAGGAGGGAAGTTTGGAAACTCATTCAGAAGCTGAAAAAAGATAGGGTTATTATTTTGACTACTCATTCTATGGAAGAGGCTGAATTACTAAGTGATCGGGTTGCAGTAATGGCAGACGGTTACATAAAATGTTCAGGTACCTGTCTCTTCCTCAAAAACTCATACGGAGAAGGTTTCAAAGTCGAGATAATCCACGAAAACCCTCAAGACCTCTGGAAAATCCTAGAAAAACAAATCCCTTCAGCAAAACTCGGAGACATCTCAGGAAACAGTTTATTCGTATCAATCCCAAAAACAGAGCCAGAAGACGCAGTTCGTTTTTTCTCAGTGATCGAGCGACTAAAAATCCAAGAATGGGGTTTAAGCAACTCAAGCCTAGAGGAGGTATTCATGAAAGTAACAGGAAAACTTGAAAATTTATTCGATTAGTTAATATACACTCAACTTTCCGCAATAATTTTCCATTCAAAAACAAACAACCTACAAACATTGCACCTTTCAAAATCACTGATACAGTCTTCACAACAAATAAGATGTCCACATTCACTATTAAAAGCGTTGATTTTTTTCATATTGCAATTTTTACACATTTCATTCTTCTTATCTTTTATCACTTTTTTCATTCCTGAGTTGAGTTCCAAGTTAATCAACTCAATAGCAAGTTCAACACTTTTACAAGAAATTCCATTTCGAAGTGCATGTTCCGTCAGTTCTCTTTTAAACCCAACACGAGTAAGTCTTTCCACGAACTCCGCCTTTTCTTTCGCGTAAAACTCAACAACTTCACTTGTAGCTTCAGCGAAAGACGATGCTCTTTCAAAAGACTTTTTCCCTGCGCTTTTCTTTGCCCAAGAGCCGAAGTTCCCGATGGTGACTTTTGTTTCAGGCATGTTTGGTTTGATTTTCTTGGATTTCATGAACTCAACGACTTGATCAGGGACTTCGCCGAGGACTTCCTTTGCCAGGGCTTGAAGTTCTGATTTGAACTTGCTGAACTGAACGAACTGGACAATGTCACGCGCCATTGTTTGGCCTGTTTTTTGGTTGACTAGGGCGATTTCGTCGCCATCAAGAAGTTCCATTTTGTCGAAGTCCTCATCGCCGATGCCAATAATGATGATGCTGATTGGCAAGTTACTTGCCTGGACTATCGAGTTTGTCGTGGTTTTTAAGTCACTGATTCCTCCGTCAGTTAACATTAACAGTAAAAAGTACTTCTGGTCTTGTTGAGTCACTTCGTTCCCTGATGCGTATTTTATGACTTCGTCGATTATTTCATGGAAAATTGAAGGACCGTGAAAAGTGATTTCGTTTACTACTTTTTTGTACATTTCAATCACAGCGGGTATTCCTTTTATCTCTGGGTTGAAAATGTCGCCGTTTAAGGCGAAACAATGAGAAACCACGTTATTACCTGGAGGAAGTTTCGCTCCGAAGCCGTAGACAGGGATGAGTTTATCAGTGTCGTAATATTGAAGGATCTCTCCAACGACTTTGATAGCAAGCATGTAGTCATTCGGCTTATCATCACTGATCCCATGATACGACTTTTTGCTATTAAGTATTCCATTACTTTTCGAGAAGTCAACTGCAATCATAAGTGAAATTTCACATCCTCCATAAACATAATCAAGAAAAGTAGCTTCTTTCGCATATTTAAACTTGATAACTTTGAGACTTCCGAGAAACTTGGAACCTTCAAAAGTCCTTACAAGTGACTTCTCAGCTTTCAGTTCTTCAACAGTTAACTTGACAGAGCCCAGGACCTTTTGAACCGGGTCATGCCTGATGAGTTCAAACAGAGAAGGCCTGTTTGACTCTCCATTGCAAAAGCGGTTAACAGAAATACTGAACTGTTCCCAAGCTTTTTATTTCTTACCACAAGGCAGGCCTTCAACGCCTTCAGTGACATAGACAGGTACATTCCGGTCGTTGCCTATTCGACTGACTCGGACACTATAAAACCCAGAGCTTTTTTTCTTACATTCAACGGCAAGGTTAAATTTAAGCTTGTGCTGCAATTTACTCATTTCTTCAGCGTAAACACTCACAGTCCCTCCTTTCAGCAGGTTTCGGGTAATTGACTTGCTGGGACAAGCAACTATTTCGTGAATCGCGAACTTTGCACAGCCCAGGTTGTTTTGGCCGAAAAGACTTTTGTGATTCGAGCTTTTCATTTCGTAGGCGTCGCATCGGTATTTCGCTTGTTGTTCGAATGAGTAAGTCACTCGGAAGGTTGTTAAGAATTGAACGTTTTGACTCGGCTTTTGAACTTCAGTTCGACCGACTTCTTGAAGAACGTCGTCGTCCGAGTAGAAGACAATCATGCACTCCATTGGGCAGGGAAGGGTCAGTTTGAAGGAGACTTCTACGGCTGACATTAATTCGAAGTCTTCGTTCATTTGGCGAATTGTGGAACGAGCTACTTCGTCTCCGTTTTCAGTGCCTTCGATTGGAATCATTGCTTAGTAGATTGTACCCGGATATGACTTTTTTAACTGGTTGCTACCTCCACATCCCATTGATTTATTATGGTGGAGTCGAGATTTGGGAAGAGAGGAAATTTTTTATTGTTTTTGTTTTCTTCTAATTTTTGCGGGTTTTTATGCTGGCTGGATTCTTAATGTTTTTAAGTATGGTTTATTTGCTGGACAATTAGCATATCTTTACTACTTTGTCTGGTTTATAAATGCAAAGACATAGAAGGAATAAATCGTGTTACAAGAATGGAAGATCTTTAAATAAAAAACCTTTGACGGTTAGTCCTTCAACACGATTTGCGAATCCTTTGAATCTTAAAAATGCTCAACTTCCGAAATTCATGCAAATAACGGCAAATGAGATTACAAGCATACTAACAAAAGACCACATCGACATAAAGGTGAAAATTCCTCTAACCTCGTCACCGAGACGTGTTATCCACTCGAAAACAGCTTCAAAATCATAGTTAGCTTATTAATTCTTCTTAAACCAGGACTTTTTAGTATTATTTTTCTTGAAATCCAGAAACATTTTATAATATAAATCTCTATCAGTGGCAGCCTGAGCATACCTCAAATTGGCATTGATAGCAATAGCTTCAGTTTCTTCAATCAAGTTCCTCAAATTCGAGTTTTCATTAGCCCAGCATTCCTTAGCAAGTGCAAATTCACTTTCCAGTCTTTTCTTCTCTGCAAGAAGAGTTTGATGTTCAGGGTGTTTGGACAACAAAGTAGGTACCAAATTTTCCATCTGGTTTTTAAGCGAGTTATTTTCAGCCTTTAAAATTTGTATCTGCAGTTCTTTTTCACTCATTTCTCCATGCAACTTTTCTGATTTCTTCATTTCCAAAGTCATGTTTCGAGGTGTCGAGCATCGCGAGTTGTAACTTTCTCTAAGCTGTGCCAGTTCATCATTAAGAGAGACTTCATTGCCAAATGACACTCTTGAAACCTGGATCTGGTCCTGAAGTTCTTGCAAAGTGTTTTCCAAATCCACTTTTTCTTGTTTTAAAGCCAATAAACGACCTTGTAAATCTTGAATGATTTCATCTTTCGCTTTGCGAAGGTTTTCTTCTTTCGTTTCGAAGGATTTTTCCAGTTGCTCGATTTTTTGTTTGAGTAAAAAGTTGGAATCGTTTAAAGACTTTTTGTCTTTTTCGGCTTGGTCTCCCTTTTTCTGCATTTCTGCTCGAAGTTCGCTTATTTTGTCTTGAAGCTCGTCTTTTGAACTGGTTAGAGTTAAAATGTTTTCTTTTGAGGATTTTAAAGATTTTGTTAAAATGAGCACTTCTCGTGATAACTTCTCGATTTCGTGGTCTTTTGTGTCTTGGATGTCCTCGTTCATTGTGTTTAGGTCTTGAGATAAGCTTTTTATCTTCTTTTCACGGGTTGAGATGTCTTTTAAAAGCTGATCGTTCTCGTTTTCCATGGTTCGCAGCTTTTCTTCTAAGTCTGATAAGTCGATTCTTAGCTTTTCGTTTAAGGATCGCTCTTCTGAGAGCTTTTCGGATGTACGGATCAGGTCTTTTTTTTTTATCTCGAGAGAGGATTGGCTTGTTTCGAGGTCATGTCGGAGATGGTCGATTTCTTCTTCGAAACTTTCGGCTTGACGGGCTATTTGGTCCAGAAGTTCTTCGTTTCTTTTCGCTACCTGTCTAACCATTTCCTCCAAATCAAAAACCTTTTGACTTTGTGCCTTATTCTTCGAAAGCGACAATTCCTGAAAACTTTTCAACTCTTCCTCAAGTACCTGATTAGTTTCAGCCAAACTATTAATATGTGAAGCCTTATTCGAGAAGTCCTCAAAAAGTTTCCCTTTGAGTTCTTCATAATCCTTCTCAAGTCCATTGAGTTTACTAGTAAGAACCGAGTTTTGTATCTGCAGAAGAGTCGAGTCAGCATCCGACAAACTATTCAAAAGTTTCTCCAATTCCAAATTTTTTTCCTGTTCAACTTGAAGCTTAAGTTTGAGTTGTTGAGCTTCAAGACTGGCATCCCTTTGAAAAGACTTGAGTTTTTGTTCTAAAGTATAAGAAGTTTGTCTTTCCAATGCAAGTTGAGATCGAAGCTAATTAAAAAGTACTTCTTTGATGTCAGGATGCAGGTCTTCTTCCATAATTATTCAGAGCGCATATAGTTAATGGAAGACTCTGTGGAGAAACAGCCGGATATCAAGGAATTCATCAGGTACTTGCATGGAGAACTGGAAAATTTCGAGAAAATTATGTATTTGAGCAAGCAGGAGTATGAAAATATCAGAACTGAGTCCAGAAATTTAGAATCTCGTAACCAAGAAGACACTAATGATATCACCAACCGCATTTTAGATGACGTGGAAAAACTTGAAAAGGACTTTAAAACTCTCATGAGTGAAGAAAAAAGTGAGTCTAGCTTCTTGAAACAGCAACTCGCTGCACTTACTCAGGAGAAAATGAAACTTGAACAAAATTGCTTGTTGCTCGGTACTCGGCTTGATGAAGCTGAAAGAAATGTGGGAATCGAGATAAGCTTACCTTCAATAGTTCGAGGTAAACATAAATAAGTTATTTTAGAATGATAATCATAAACCTAAAAATTTAACGAAACCTCGAAAAATAAACTTTTACCTTTTCAGTACTTCCAAGAAAATCACTTTAAACACTTCTACATCTTCTCCTTCAGAACTCTCATCAACTCAAAGAAAATCATCGAATAATTCAAATTGATGGCCAATGCGAAAATTCCTTACTATTCACTAATAATGGAAATTAAAGTCGCAAACAAGTTCAAAGTCGGCCGAAAACTCGGCCACGGGTCCTTCGGAGACATTTACCATGGTCAAAACTTAAAAACAGGTGAAGAAGTCGCAATAAAACTAGAAAAAATCCGCACTCGTAACCCGAAACTGATCCCAGAAGCCCGAATCCTGAAGTCAATTCAAGGTGGAGTCGGAATTCCGACTCTTCACTGGTTCGGTGCAGAAGGCGACTTTTCAATAATGGTGTTGGAGTTACTCGGTGCATCATTAGAGGACCTTTTGCGTCATCTTTCTTATTCAATGTCGCTGAAGACAGTCCTTACATTAGCCGAGCAGATGTTGGCACGAATCGAGTATCTTCACAGTAAAGACTTGATTCATCGCGACATAAAACCTGAGAACTTTTTAATAGGCCGAGACTCGCATTGCGACTTGGTTTATTTGATTGACTTCGGACTGGCCAAAAGGTTTAGAGACCCGAAGACAGGGACTCATATCGAGTTCTGTGAAGGGAAAAGCTTGACTGGCACTGCCCGGTACGCCTCGATTTTCACACATCGAGGAATGCAGCAAAGCAGAAGAGACGACTTGGAATGTCTCGGGTATGTCTTGGTCTACCTGTTGAAGGGAAGTCTGCCGTGGCAGGGACTTCAGGGCAATACTCAGAGGGAGAAGTACTTGAATATCACGCAGACTAAAATTGGTACTAGTTTAGATGTACTTTGTGCGGAACTTCCTTTTGAGTTTAAATCGTTTTTGATGATGGCAAGAGGATTGAAGTTTGATGAAAGGCCGGATTATGCTCTTTATATTAGAATGTTTTCAGAGCTTAATCAGAAAATGGAATGTTTGGCTCATAGAAGGTTTGATTGGAGTCATTTGAATGGCTTGGATGGAACTGCCTGCAGGACTAGGTCTCCTAATAGGAGTATTGAGTATTGTGTCAGGAACTCTTCGAATCATCGAAGTGAGGAAAATAAACAACATGATGAGTCTGAGCACTGGGTACCAATGTTGAACTTGGTATTGATTGATAATAAGTAATTTGAGATTTTGGTTTAGTTTGATTTGGTTTGAATAGGTTTAAAATCTGAAGATCTTGAATTTTGGGTTAATTTGGAATGATTTTTTATTGTTGAAAGTGAATAGAGGTTAAAGTTTTAAAAATATTCTGGGGTTTTAATATGGATATTATGGGGAATTATTGGGAGACAGAAATTATAAACTTTTTTAGATATTTTTGTAGTTTTGGATAAGTTAGTGTGATTTATTTACTCTGAGTTAGTTTTGGAAATTTTGAACTTAATCTTATGAAGAATACTCCAGTTTATTTTAGTAAATTTTAAAATATAGACAAACCCTGGTAAAATGAATTCTAATATTTTGATTATCTCAAGACTATCACTTTGATTCAACAATAGTTAAATAATTCACTTCCAAAAACCTAATTTATAAGAAATCTTCAAATCTTCAACATATCAAAACATAAGAAATTCTCACAAAGAGTAAACTTCATTTCTTCGCAACCCAAAAATCCTACATTAACTAAAAATCATTCATCAATCCAACCTTTCTCTCTAAAAAATTCACTATAATTTTCACTGAAATCTAAAGAAAATCAATCAAATTTAACCAGAGTCCCAATATTTTCCCATAAATTCCAAGTACCATTATCTTCTGGTTACTTTTCTCATCCTAGAACAAAATGATTCCAGCTTAAGACAAAACTTCATCCACTCATTTTCAACAAAATTGACAAGCCTGGCTTCTAAATCCATTCACCTTCAACCAAAAAATCAAATCCACTAATCCAAAAGACTATCCGAAATAATTAACTAAGGAGCTGATTGATATCCATGGGGATGATTGTTATGATGATCAATACTCTTCTTTCTGCACACGAAGAAAACCACTACTCCAACAACAGCGAGAGCGACAACAACTCCAACAATGATATAGATCAAAGTGTGATTTGATTTCTTGTCATCAGAGTTACCTCCATCAGTGTTGCCTCCATCAGTGTTGCCTCCATCAGTGTTGCTTCCATTATCAGTTGAGTTGGTGTTTCCTCCGTCGGTGGGTTCAGTGTTTCCTCCGTCGGTGGGGGTAGTGTTTCCTCCGTCGGTGGGGGTAGTGTTTCCTCCGTCGGTGGTGCCTGCATCGGTGGTGCCTGCGTCGGTGGTGCCTGCGTCGGTGGCGCCTGCGTCGGTGGCGCCTGCGTCGGTGGTGCCTGCGTCGGTGGTGCCTGCGTCGGTGGTGCCTGCATCGGGGGCAGTGCTTCCTTGGTCACCTGTTGCTACGTCTGTCGAACCTTCAGCTGTTTGCAAGACGATTTTGCTTGGGGCTGCTACCACGTTGTAAGCAATCAAACAGACTACTAGCTGGAGAACGAGGAGAGACTTTGACATATTTATTAGTGTCCATACGATTAAATCGATAATATGTCAGTGCGACTTGTTTAGATTTCTTTTGAAGTGGGATGTTTAGGATTTCCTTGCGGATGGGACTATTGATTAATATATCTCGAAAATTAAATAGCATGAGGATAATTTAAATTCTTGAGCTTAAGTAGGAGAGATAAATAATTTTAGAATCCAGATCTACTTTATCCTCAAATTAAGTTTGGATAACTTGATATTACGATTTTAAGTAAATCCTTGGTAACCTGTAAAAATTAAAATTCAGGTATCTAAATCTATCAGTGGAGAGAAAAGATCATAAACAAAGAGTGAGGATTGAAATAATTTATTCATATAAGTAAATGATCAAAACAACAGCTATTAGTAAATTAGAACAGTTAAACTTAAATATTTATAAGCTTTCTGAATTATCAGTAACTCTGATTTATCTAAAAGAATATGTAAAATTTCGCGACTTTAACTTTGATGAGGTTTTATTTGATAAAAATGTTGAATACTTGAACTTATTTTATCACGAAATTGTTTATGATTTCAATAAGTACTTATTCAATATTCAAACATATGAAGGAAATCAATTAATGAATTCAAGTAATTAATAACAAAAACACTTAATATTTCTAGCTCGAGAAAAATTTAAAACTTTTCCTAAAAAATTAAAGTACTAGTTTTATCTCCTTAAACAATACAAAAAACAATGAATAATTTATAAATTTCCTTCAAAAACATCTTCTTCAATAAACTTTTAAAATTAAAAAATCCTTAAACACCAAATCATCCTCCATGAAAATTTTATCCAAAAACCCAAACCTAAAATAATCTCACAAAATAAAAAGTCTTTCTAAAATTTTTCTTCCAAATAAAAGCCACCTATTAATAAAAATCATGGGATTTTTTATATCAAAGCCAAATCCAAGAGTAACTAAAATTCAGCCAGGTCAAATAATAGAAGCGATTCATAAAGATGACAAAAATTTTCCCTTCATATCCGAAGACCTATCCTATCATTTATCATCCGTGATTTCCATTCAGTACTCATGGACCTACTTGCATTTAGCTGTTTGGATGAACAGACTGGAAATAGTAGAGAAGCTGGTCAATCTGGGTGCAGAAGTCAACATCCAAGACGACAACGGAGACACTCCTTTACACCTGGCTCTGATTATTCATAACCGCCTTATCAGCCAGTTTTTACTTGAGAAAGGTGCCAAGTCAGACCTGGCAAATTCTGTAAAAGTCATTCAGGAAGGATTCCGGGCATTAGATCTCATGAAAGATGACCTGGCAGTGCTTCTTGACTGCGGAAAATTCGGAAGGACTGAAACTGAAGTCGAAGAGGGGAATATTTGCTTTCCCAAATCAACGAAATACTAAAGATGGTTTTTTATTAACTCATTTTTCTACTAATATAAAAAGTTTGAAGATGTTCAAAAAACTTTTAATCGTGTTTCCTTTCTTTTCTATGTAAGGTGCGTAAAAGACCAGGTAAAGGAAAATCCATGAGCAACCAAATGAAATCATTGTCAAAATCGCTGATGATTCGTTGTTGGTTATCTTGGAAGACGATGAGTCCAGCACCTTTTCAGCGATTTCAGCACATTTCAGGTAATACTCTGAAGTTTTATTCCGAAAAGCTAGAAGATCGTCTTTTTTTTCAAGACTTTCAAGAAAAACCAGGTTTCCAGCTGAATGCCATCCAAACTTCAAAAAATTCTTAACTTCAAGGTCCCCATAAAAGTCATTTTCAATCTTTTCATTTAAAATTCCTCCAAAATCCCTGAAAAGCGCTTTTTTTTTAGTATCTGAAAATTTTTCTTCACATTCCTGAAAAATTTTTTTTTTATCTTCTTTAAGAAAATCGCCTAAAGAGAAACTTTCAATTCTTTGAACTTGGAACATTCGAGAATAGACCGAATCAAGCAGTTCATATTTTTGGAAGACTGAATTGTTGAGGTCAAGAATCAAAAAGTAGTAAAAAACTGTGAAGTAAGTAAGAGTTAAGATGACTACAAGCAGATATCGCCAGGAGTACCCGAAGATCTGCCCCAAGGTGACTTTGAACTTGTTTTTCGAGGTTCTGATCATTTCAAAGTAAAATTGAACTTCATCTTCTCGCACTTGAAGGTGGTTTGTCAGTCTTTCACAGCATCTCGAACGAATTTCGAAGAAGGAGTTGTAAGCGTTTTCACTGATTCGGTTCCAGAAGAGGTTTGAAGACTTGATAAAGGATGATATTAGAAAGACTTCGATTATGATAAAAGTTATAAGAAGGCAGATTTGAGATATGATGATGTCGGATTCGATTTTAGTGAAGTCTTTTATTATACAGTTTCGGCAGGATTTTATTTGGTTTAAGTCTTTTTCAGCCTGGTGGTATAAAATTTCAGCTCCGTTTATGATCAGCACTGAGGACTCGTTAAAGACAGAGTTTCCCAGGTTTTTATTAGTGATAAAAAGTGAAAGCTATTTAAAACTTACATAATATCTGAATCTTTTGATAGTGTCAAATAGATTATAACGATTTTCATATAAATCTGAATCGATTTCAAAAAAAAATACAGAGTTTTCAGTGAAACTAGAGGGAAGACTGCTACAAGCCTCGTAATCTTTAAAAGAACTTGAAAGGTCTTGTCCTAAATTTTTAGTATCCTGTAAAATATACTCAAGTTTTTCAATGTTCTCATTAACCAAAACACCAATTTGAATGTATCCAGTCAAAATACTGACTTTCTGCAAGGTATCCATATACCCTAAAAACCTTTGAGTCAACTGTTCATTCTTATAAAACTCAGTCTGTTTTTTATAAAACACCAAAACAACTGAACTTCCAACAAGCATAAAAAAAATGAACAGCATGAAAATGACTTTAATTTTCTGTATACAAGAAAGAGACCTGGTCAACATAAGTTCTAAAGTTCTCAATTTGACTTCTTTGACTTTCTCATGTTTCGGTTTACTTTTAAGATTTTCAGTAAGTCCTTGTTTTTCTATTTTTGTTTCGTCTTGAATCCCGATTTCAGAAACGCTGCTTTCTTTAATATTCAAGCTTTCAAACTTAACCCTTGATTTTTCTTCAACTTCAATTTTGCTATGATGTCTAAATGAATGATCAGTCTTAATGATGACTTTTTGTTCTTTTGATGTCTGCTTCATCACTTCTTCTAAAGCTTTGGAAGTACTGACGAAATAAAGCAAGTTCATTTCAACATTTGCTATGATTCTTATAGACCTTATCACATAGCAAGGGCCTTCTTCAAGGTTTATCTTCACAGCCTGGTTCAAAGGAAGACTCTTCAAGTGAAGGCCAGGAACTAGTTCTTGAATTTGAGTGTTTTCGAAGGTTTCTTCTTTAGTTTTCAGTAGTTTTGAGAAGTTTTCTGAAGTTGAGTAGATAAAACCTTCTGAACTCAACAGGACACAACTTTGATTGTTTTCGATTTCTCTTGCAACTACCAGGTAGAATATGCAGTGATTTGACGAGATGCAGGAGATTTTAAAGTTGAACTCGACTAAATGTCCTTTTTCTGTACGCATAAATAAAGAACCTGGAAATCGTAATTGACTTGTTGAACAAGTACGCACGTATCGAATGAGGGTGTTGTTGTGCCCGATCGTGTATGGATAAGGAATCAATGAATTCAAGTCACTTCCAATTAACGAAGAACTAGTAGTTCTCATCATCATAGCAAAATAAGGATTCGTATAAATAATCTTCCCTAAATCTTCAACTTCTCCAGAAACGATTAAAATCCCATTAGTATCATCAAAGTAATTCAATTCTCTAACCTCATTAACCAAAGCATTTGCCTTTTTCACTCTTTCACCATCTTGATTAAGCCTGATATCCTCCAAAAAACTTTGAAAAAGTTTCGCACTTTCAACTCCATCAGGATATTTCAAGCAGAGTTTTCGATAAGACTTTTCTACTCTATTCAAATTTCTATCTAAAACCAAGGCAAGTTTCTTTAACTTTCCCTTAGAAGGTGCTTTACAAGTGATTTCAGTGCAGAACTCAATATAAATTTGGCAGATTTCTTCATCAAAGATCTTAGTTTGATTGAGTTTCAAGATATACTCTAAAAAGATGAGGTCTTCCAAGTCATGTAAAAAGTTTTTCTTTAAATAAATCCTTAATTTTGTCTCTTGAATATAAGCTTCAAATGAAAAACTTGTTTTGTTAGTTTGAGAAAGTTTTATATAAGCAAGGCGATAGTCTTTCAAGGCATTCACACAATAATAACTCTGCCAAAGTGAAAGACTTCCAAAGTTACCCTTGAGAATAGCTTCTTTTTTCAGTATTTTATTAAATTTATTTATAATTTTGATGCAAGGTTCTTCGATTTTCATTAGTTTTTCTCGAATGCTCAGCTCGAATAAGTAGACATTGAGAGATTTTTTATGAAGAAGGATTTTCGAATATCTGAAGTTGACAAGATGAAAAGTTAAAAATCCATAAATCGGGATGATTAAAATGCTGGAAGTCACCAAAAACTGTGAGTTTTGAATAAAATAATCGCTAACAAACAGCACTGAAAGAATCAGTTCAGAAGCGACTCTATAGAAAACGATTTGATTTGTAAGTTTGTTGAAATAAGGAAGGAATATCAGGTACTGAGCACTGAGCCAGAACTTAGAAATAATTCCAAATCCGTGGATTATCTCTACCCTGTCATCTGGCAGTACACAGTACAGTGAAATAAGCAAGAAATCGATGGCAAGTCCTTTTAAATCAAGATTGCAACAAGATTTACATGAAATATTTTTATTTTTTTTCCCGTGATTCACATCACAACACACAAACTGTGAGAAAACTGCACAAGCCAAGTGAAACGCAAGGCAAAAAATACTGTTAAGAACATGCAGCATTGAGTAACTTGATTGACTTTCACTTTTTTTTCCTTGAAAACCTCCGAAACCCGCTAAAGTCCCTTGAAAAAAAACTACGGAAACAGGGAAAAACAAGACAGAACTTTGAAAAACGACGAATTTTCTAAGAACCCATCTCAAAAACGAAAAACTGGTTTTTTTTGTCCAGATGCAGAAGAAAAGATAAGAAAAAATCAGAACTGCTGAGTACATCAAAGCAGAAAACATGTAATATAGAACAGTTTCTTGATTTGAGTCTTTAAAGGCGCTGTCGATTCGAAAGTACCCGAAAATCTTCCAGAACCACAGAAACTTTGACCAAGAAGTGTAAATCATCTTGTTTCTCCATAGAAGAGAGCCGAACTGCATAAAAAGAGTTAGTTCTTTGAGGATTAAACTTGTGTACTGAGATTTTAGATTTTCTTGAAAGTTCTCGTTTGATGAGAAGGTCTCAATGAGGGTAGACAAAAACTTTTTTAGAAGTTTTGAGCTCTTTTTAACATTCAGCACTTTGGAATCGGTGAGTCTTTCTTGGTTTTCGGAAAATATTCCATCCATTGTTTGTAATTTACAAAGAATTCACAAAGAAGGGTTTGAATGAAATGAAAGAGTTTGTATAATTAACAAGGATTTGTTTTAGCTTTATTTTAACTATTTTGGGTTGAAGAATGGGATCAGGAATATTCATATTTATTTGGTTTGGAGTTGGGTGTTAATTATTCTTACAGGAAATTTTTATATTAGCAATAATTTCAGTGGTAGGAGGATTTCGCAATGATAAACTTTAATGATAAGAAAGTTTCTTTGATTTTGAGTATTTTCATTTATTTATACAGATCGAGTTTGATAATATTTAAATTTTTGTGTATTTAAATAAATCTTGTTTTCTAGATATTACTCAGTTTTTGAAATATTTAAACTATCAGATTATTTATGATTAGACTTAAGAAGCTGTAATTGACTAGAAAAGAGTATTTAAATTTGAGAATAAGGGAAATATGAGGCTTACTATTAGAAATCTTTTTTATAATAATCTTATTGCTAGACAATATTAATTTTATATAATCTAATCCTAAAGATCCACAAAGTGAAGTTACTATTAAATTTCACAATTTAGTTTTAAATCTTAAAATAAATCTCAAATAAAATAATAAATTACTTCAGTAAACTCAAACATTACAAAATTGACACCAAAAATATCACAAAATCTGAACTCTTTTCATTCAATCTTATCAAAATTTCCAAAATTCTAATTTTTCATTAATATTCATCTAGCATTTATATTGAAAATGGAAGTATACAGTCTCAATATCCTTTCAATGCCTTTCCTCAAGCTCCTGAATAAACATAAGTCCCCATCTTCCAAATCAAAAATATTAAACCCCTCTAAATTTATTAAGAATTTCGAGTATCCTCTCGTAAAACCCAGACTCAAATTTTTCATAATTTTTTTCAAAAGCTGCCTTTTGGCAACTTTCCTCTGAAGCGGTGCTGCTTTCTTCACCTTTTAAACTCTCTTCATTTTCTACCTTCCCAGGCAAAGACTCAGCAAGAGCTTTAAAATATTTAATTAAAGCAGTAGGAGGTTTAGGAGTAATGGTTTCTTCGAGAGTTTTATTCTTGCTGAATGTTTTTTACCAATGAGAGCAGTTGCAGGTATCTGAGCACAAAATGCCTGCATTAAAACATTCACAGTACTTTTTTATACATTTAGTTTTCTTGCAATTACACCCTTTAAAGTGAGGTGCAGGGGAAAAATTTAAAGTTGACGGGTCCAACGGAATCTTCGGACGAAAGGCGAGTGGATCTCGCAGCAGAATCGTTTTTACCTTTTTAGTCCGGGTTTCCTACTTGGACTTTACTTCTTGTTCAGGCTTGTTGTAGCAATTCGTGCAATTGCAGTCGACACAATACTCCCCAGACGAAAAACACTCGCAGTAAAGCTTCAGACATTTGGAATATTTACAATTACACGACTTTGATCCCTTAACAACTGGGAGAAATGAATTGCATGAATTTTCCATTATAACCACTTGTTTCAGTAATGGAATTCTCTTGGGTTAGACCCATTTAGTAATTGAGAAGTGGAATTGAAGATCTTTTGCAGAAAACTGAAAGGTCTTGTTTGGGTCACTTTGGTCTTGAAATTTGGAATATGAAGAAGTTTTGATAGAAAGAATGAGGATGGGAAATAAATAATATTTAAGTTAAAAACGTGTTAAAAAGGAATAATTTTAATTTTCTTGGCCAGATGACTCATGGGATTTGAATTCAGACTGAATTCCTGAAGACTTCGATACATAAGAGTTTAAATGTTTTATCAAATATGGTCTGCAATTGAATCTCGTATGTTGGGTTTTTCAAGAATTATTTAAGATAAATTTCAGGATAAGTTCTGTTAAATTGATAAAAATATTTTCGCTAGTCTTTGAGTTGTACCTGATGTCCTCAGTTTTAGGTCTTTTTCTTTATCATTTAATGCTCTTAATCCTTAAAAACGAATAGAGAGAATTTTTTGGCAATATTTGGCTTTCAGCTTTAGTGATTTAACTTGATATCTGAAGAGTTTCGTTGAAACTTGGAGACTTTGAATTTAAAGGCCATAGACATGCAAATAATCGAATAAATAAAGAGAAAATGAGACATTTGATTAAATTATTGCAATTTGAAATATTTTTGAAAGACTGAAATTTTTATTTCATTTTAGTTAATCAGACATAGTAATCATTTAACTCTTCTGAAGTAAAAAAGAAATTTTAGGTTAATAAAAAATGATTAGGAAAGATAAGATTTTCTAACAAGAAACATTCAAAACATAAAATATCATCAAACTAAAAAAAAAATAATAGAATCATATCAAACTTCAAATATATGAATCAATTCCTTGATTGACCTGATATAAATCTTTAATTCTAAATAATCCTCTCTATCACCTAAAAGCTATTCATTAAACAAACATCTTCCTATAAAATCCAACCAATATTCCAACTCTCAAACATCATCATTAATCAATTTTTTTCCCTTCAACCCACCAGTCTTCCTTCGGAACCTCATCAAATCTTACAATCTCTTCCCTCATTCTCCATATAAAAGCCACTCCAAAAGCCAAACTAAAAACTCCAACAACAACAAATCCATGAAATTGAAAAACACAATTTTTTCCGATTTCTTCACAAAAAACACTGAAATTCAGGTAATAAATAGCTTGAAAGACCAAAAACCTCGAAGTGCTTCCAGCGAAGTTAAAAGCAGTCATCAAAAAGGTGAAACTCGTGCTGGTCATCGTCGGATCCGCGATGAAACCGAAGACACTGATCAAGGGCGCTTGAAGAAAACTGTTGGCGAGTGATGAAAACAAGTTATTCGCGAGGATCAAGTAAAAATGGTCTGAGTTCTTCGAAGAAAACATTAGAAAAAGAACTAGTCCACTTAAAGAACTCAATAATTTTAACTTCAATGCAAAAACTAGCTGTTTGAACATGTTTCGCGATTTTTTTAGATGAAGACCTGTGAAGAAGTTGGTGAAAAGCTCGAATGGGAATAACAGGGCGGATGTTAAAGCGAAGTCGGATTGTTTGAAACCTTTTTCGGATAGGGCAAGGCTTAGACCGAAGTCGGTGAAGGCAGTGAACACTCGGCAGGTCATTATTAGAATCAGGAGATTTTGGTAGTTGGGTAGTTTTGAAAGTTTTGAGATGTTTTTGTATATTTTTAAAACTTTTAATCTTTCTTCACAGGGATTTTCTTTTTTAAATGAAATCAGGAAGGTTATTAAAAGGTTTATTGTTCCCCACATGAAAAAATAGGATGAAAGTGAAAGGATTCCTTTCGGTTGGGCGATTTGGAATATAAACTTGTTGCAGAAATCAGGGGAGTTTAAGGAGAGGAATATTGAGCAGCTGATAAAGATACCGATTGAATGTCCAATTGTTTGAGTTGTTGAGGCGAAGGATTTGTTTTCTTTGGATAACAGCTCGATTGCCCAGCTATCAACTGCAATATCTTGGGTTGCATAAAGAAGATACAAAAAAAACATCGAAATAGTTAACTGGTAAATTTTTCCTTCAATCAGCATTGACTCGATTTCTCCGCTAATGAAAATCATAAAAACCCCGGCAATTATTTGAACTGGAATAATCCAAGTTTTACGTTTTCCCACCCAGTTACTGAAATATGAATCGACAAACGGAGACCAAAAGAACTTTAAACTATATGGATAAGCTGCTAAGTTGAACAATGATATTTTTTTGAAGGAAAATGTTTTTTTCAGAATGATTGGAAATGTTGTTGAAACAAGACCAATGACAGCCCCTTGAAGAGCATACAATGCAATAAGCATCAAACAATTTCCAAAATCATCCATTTTCAATCATTCTATTAATCTATCTAATCTTGAGCTTCATCATCATCTTCATCATGGTCATCCTCATCATCAACATCATTAAGATTCTTTCCTTTTTCCTTCCTTTCAAATATTTTCCTTTTAACTCCTTGAGGAAGCCAATCAATGAGCCACATCAAGAAGAACTTAGAAGTCCAGGTCGTTTTATCATCTTCATACCCTTCAACAAGCCGAACAACTTTATAAGCATCGACGAAAATCCCTGAAAAGCTGCTAATGAGGAAGAAAATGATGACAACAAAGAAAAGAATCAAGAAAAAAGCAGTCCAGTGAACGTTGATCTTCATCATTTCATCAAAATTTCCATGTGACATTGAAAAAAGCAGCAAAGATATAACTGTATAAATGTAGTTGTGGTATTCATACATATAAACTCCATACAAGCTCTGGGCAATCATGGTGAATCCAAGAAGCATCATCACTAAACAAGACAAGAAGCTTAAAATATGCTTCGCAGCTGTGCGAATCGTTGTTATATAAATAAAAACCCTCTTGTTTAAAGTAAGAAACATTAACAGTCTCACTATAACCAAAGTAAGAGAAATACTGTTTGAGTTATGATAGAGTCGATAATAGTTGATCAGGTAACTTAAGTCAACGTATTTGTTATCTTTATAGATTTGTTTTTCGTCTTTGTTTATGTAAAGACTCACTGACACTGAAAAAATGATCATTGTTATCAGGAACAGGTCCATAAGGCCTTGAAAGCTGATCATGTGTTGAATGTTTCTTCGACCATTCCGAAATTCCAAGATAGTAAAGATGTAAATATAAAGAATGTAAAATGAAAAAATAATTCGAAATACATCTGCTAAAGTACTTCCAGGGTATTTCGATATAATATTCGGCTGCATCGCGACTACCTCAAATTCACTAGGATATGCAAAACTATTAGTATTGAACTCAATAGCAATATAAACAATCACCCAAAGGTCATTAGTAGGCTGATACAAATTCGCAGAAATAAACAAAACTCTAGTCGCTTCAGAGATCCATCCTTCATCAATCATTCCGTCAAATTCATCCACATAATACTCAGAAGTTTGATTATTTTTAAACTCCATAACAAATCCACTTGTATCATAAACTGCGAACTCTCCATTAAATTTTCTTTTATAATCAGTGTTACTTTGATAAGTTCTCCACTCTTCAGGGCCGATATAAATGGAAGCAGTTAATTTTTCGCCACTTATTGTATTTTTATAGTAGCATTTAGCGAAAGTCTTATTAAAGTCCAAGTTTCTTGGACAGTTCATTTGTTTACTTCGAGCTTGTCTCATATTCACAGGGCCGACTAGATAGTAATAGTTGAGGATCTCATCAGGACTTGACTTACTTTGTTCATTTTTATAAAAAAAAGTATCTGCCAAGGCTTTTCGCATCCATTCAATTGCTGAGTCTCTGTCAGCAATTTTGTAAAATTCATCAGGCATGAGACTTTTATAAACCCTTTCTCGTGTCCAGAACTCATTAGTGATATTTCTTCGCTCAAGGATTACATATAAGGTGGTGGTCAGCAACAAGATCAAAAACATGAACGCACAACAAGAAGTGTCTCTTTCATGAAGACGTTTCAATTCCATATCTTCTGACTTGGCTTCTATTGGAGGTAAGAAGTACTTCAAATGATGATATCCTTCGAGGGTTTCTTTTAGCATCTCGAAATCTCTTTCGCCTTTGGATAGGTTCTGGCTTCGGATGATTTTTAAGCCTGATTTACTTGCAAGAGGGTCGTCAACTGAATAAGGGTTACTGAATTGGTCTGGCTTATTTGCGTATTGAGCGTTTTCGAGAAGCCAGAGCTCTGGATAGATGCTGTTTTTGTTTAGGTGCTGCTCGATGTTTGCTTCCATTTTTTCGTTGTCTAGGTACTGGAAGTTAAGAGTGTAAAGCGTGTAGTCAACTTTGTTAATCATCTAAATAAACTCTACCCAATGATCACAAGCTTTTTCTTTAAGGTTATTGAAAGTCATAGACTTGTGAATTCGAAACGTGCAATCCTTCGGCACGATTTTCGAAAATGTCTTCTGAGATGAATGACCCTCCGACTGAACCAGTTTAATTTTAACAGTATGAATCGCAATATTCGACTTCACTTCCGATTTCTGCCCATCATAAAAAAATAACTCATTAGGATCTGCATCACTTTCTTGTCTATTAGAAATCATTCGAAGCATCTTGATTTTAAGTTCTTGTTCCGCTTTCGCATTTTCATCTTCTTCTTCAGAGTCTTCAAATTCTTCATTTTTATCAAGTCCTTTCAATTTAATCTGACTTTCAATATCATTTAACCGTCTTTTCCTTAAATTCAATTCAGTATTCGCGATTTGAATTCGATTTTGAAGCTGATCCAATTTTTCCTCAATCATATGAATATCATTTTGAGTAGACTTGGTCTGATATTCAATATTCGCGATTTCCTGTTTTCTTTGACTGAGTTCTTCTTCATGCTTTTTCTTCTTTTCATCATTTTCAGCCATTATAAGTCTTGTAAATGTTTTCCTTTCTTTTCAGGTCAGTCGTGAATCGATATGTAAAGCCGCGGTCAGCATTTGACAAGACCAACTTCATCGCGAACTACATTCCTGAGACACGCGAGAGGAAACCAAGACAGGCCAAGTGGGACGACGTGAATTATAACTGGCCTCCAAAGATCCCGAAGTACTCTTCATTGAAAGACCGGGCTCTTGTCACGCAGGTGGAAAACGAGTACTTGAAGGACTTGAAAGAAACGAAAAAGATTCCGATAGTCAATACTGGGGACATTGTTGAAGTCACTAATTATCTTAGCATGTCTACTCTGCAGACAAGTACTTTTAAAGGCATCTGTATTGGCAAGCGACGGAAAAATACCATCAACAGCAGCCTTAATATCTTAGGGGCTGTTGAAGGGGTGCATATGGAAATGCATATCAAGGTCTTCTCGCCTATGGTCAAAGAAATTAAAGTTGTGGAAGCTGGATCAGGGAACTATCGAAGTCGACTTAATTATATTCGTGATTTTCCCATCACTGAGTATAAAGCTTTGAAAAGATCAGGTCCAAGAAAACAAGGACTTTCTGCTGTTGCTAAGAAAACGGAAAATGAAATGAGACAAAAAGTTATCAAAGGTGTTCCTGTTAATGAGGAAATGATGAATAATTGAGGATTAATAGAAATATTAGATAATAATATATGAGAATTCGACACTCTCTTACACATATTCCTGGACTTCCTGTTTTTAGGGATGAAAAAGTTGTGAAACCTGAAGATGCTGAAATGAATTCGATTTTAACAAAAGAAATTTTAAAGACTTTAACGCAGAATCAATTTTTTCGATATCATTCAAAATCACAAGGCACTGTTCAAGTCTCTCTGAGTATCTGCCCTTCACTTCTCAAGTTATTCATCAGAAAATCCTCAGAAAAGTCAATCCCGACTCCTGAAATCATCTCAGTTGACAAAGAGCCTAATAAGTCTTCAAAAACTTCAGAAAAATCCAGAAAATTTTACTTTTTTCAGGTAAAAACTACTTCAAAGCAGTATATTTTCAGCACTGAGGTCAAAACCACGAGAAAAATTTTCATAAGAGGACTTCGCTGCATTATCAGTCTCAGTCAGGAGTTCATGAGTTCAATGGTCTTGAAAAAATACTGCGAATCAGTCATTAAAATCCAAAATAACGACTCAGCAATGAAGACTCTTCATCGCTCATGCAGAGGAATCGTCTCAAAACAGAAAAAATTTCAGTTAAAAGTTGAAGAAATAGAAAAAGAAGTCATTCTTGCAGTTATTCATTCAATCATCACTCAAATTGAAATCGATGAAAAATGTGAGGAATGCAATAATCATGAACTTAGCTTTAAAAATAACCTCAGTGAATTCAAAAGTTTAAATATTAAACAAGAACAACTCAAAGAAAACATCAGAAGAAAAACTGAAAAAATCAGAAAAATCGAGTTAAAAGTTTTCGATTTACAAGAAAAAGTAAAAAATTTTTATGAAAAACTTGGAATCACTAATTTTGGAGTTGTGACTTTTAATATCTGGACTCGAGTTCTTGAATTTTTGAACACCTCTGAAATTTGTATCTTGTTGTCAGTGAACCGAAA
The DNA here is from genome assembly GCA_006503475.1 of Stentor roeselii. Classification (NCBI taxonomy): domain Eukaryota; phylum Ciliophora; class Heterotrichea; order Heterotrichida; family Stentoridae; genus Stentor; species Stentor roeselii. Next base: position 109,279 of record RSEH01000001.1, on the reverse strand, counting down.
AATGAGGAGTCTTGTGAAAAGAGGACTTTTGTTTAAACCACTTTGGAGGGTGTTAAGCCTTGCAGGACTTGAACCACGAGGACTGGTGTATAGAATTTTTATGAATAATTTTTACAAGACTCGCATTCAAGGAGATGGGTTTGAAATCAATCAGGACGTGTTGTTCGAGATTCACAGTGATGTTTGGAATGGACTCAGTCAGTTCCAGATCGAGACTGAAGAGGTCCTTATTGAACTTTGCAGGTACAACCCTAGTCTTGAGTACTGCCAAGGAATGCACTTTGTCAGTAATTTTTTGTTTTCAGTCTTTCGAGACACCCGGGAAGTCTTGAAAACGATGGACGCGTTGTGTAGACCGCCTTTTTATTTAAGTGAACTCTGGAAAAATGACTTTTGTAGATTGAGACTCGGGATTTACCAACTTGAATTTTTAATGAAAATTCGACTTCCATTGTTGTATAAACATTTGAAGAAAATGGAAATTCCTTTGGATATGATTGTTTCGAGTTGGTTTTTAACTGTTTTCACACATTTTTACTTTCAGTTTGATGTTGAAAGAGAGAGTATTGAAGATATTTGGGACTTTTTCTTGGTTAGGGGGTGGGGAGCGCTTATTTCTACTGGCTTGGCTTTGTTTTACTTGAATGAAAGAAGTGTTCTTGAACAGGGGTATGATGAAACTTTGATGATTTTGACTAGTAAAATCAGTTGTAGAGGTATTGGTAAAGTTATTCCTAGGTTTGATGTTGATCAGAGGGTTCTTGAGGATCTTGATAGTTCGCAAGCTAGTTTTTATTGAAATTTTCGTGTTAAATTAGAGTATTTTAAGGATTAGTTGAATTTAGGGTAAGGTATGATTTGGGAATTGTAGATTGGATGTTATGTGGTGAGAATTTTATGAGAGATACTGATTGGTATTGGATGAATGTTAAGAGATTGATTAATTTTATTTATATGATCGTTTAGATTATAAATTGATTTTTTAATTATAAGGCTGGGTAGGGATTATAAATAATCTTATTATTAATATTGTCCTGTCATACTTTATGATTAGTGTTCTGATCACAATTATAAAATTATCCTTTCTTAACGTTTTACTGCTAATATATTTATAGTTATCATCTAATTTCTGCTCAAAAGATACAAAAATAATTCTAGTGATTATCTCAATCTTCATTTTTAACAAGAAAATATAGATAAAATTATAAAAGTTTAGTTAAAGTTTCTATGATATTTAAAAATTATTAATTTATGAGATTAAAACTGATTTAATTAAGAAAAAAAATTTTAATCTGGCCTGTATAAAAAAATTAAATATGAAGTACTTTTTTAATTATAAATCTGCACTTCAAAATTACACGATAAATCAGGGTTATGGTTGAATAAAAAAAAGTCATGTATTGAAATTTTAAGCATTAAGAATGAAATAATTTCTTTTAAAGATATTTCTTGAAATGATAATTTTCATAAAATAAGATAATTACTCCTACTCTATAAAAAAAGAAATGTATTCATTTATATTTATTGATGAAAATCAAATTTTAATATATATAGAAAAATTTCGCATGAATAGTTACCCCTAATCATCGAATTTGTGAGATAAAAATTTATTTTATACCTAAATATATAATAAATACACGTTTTTTTCTTACCTCTAATAAATAGTATTGTATAAATTATGATTCGATGGCTATTATTTAACTTTATTATGTGAAATAAATAATGCTCAATCTGTAATTTTTTCTACACATACATTACTTCTTAGTTTATACATAAAATATTATTGATTGATAATATTTAATATTGCAGAATCATTTAAATTTTTACATTTATCTGTATGTTTCCCTAGCATAATTCTTGGCCAATACTTCGGATGATAAAAATTTAAATTATGAACCTAATACCTTGATAAAACAACTCTGCAAAGAATAGTTATTAAATGGATTTCTTAAATTTTTTTCAGTATGATTATCAATTAATGATTATTAAAGATGGAGAGGGGTCTTAATAGGCATCACAGACACTTTAATCTATTCATTTCATTACACATATCTATTATAAAAACTCATGATAAAAAACTCAAAATATTATTCAGTTCTCTCGTGAAGGTCATCGATAGAGATTATCATCTTCTCAAACTAATCTTATATCATATTGAAGATACAGACAGTCCCTATATTTTTACTAATTAACTTTAATTCTTTGAGTCATTAAATGATATTTTGAAGATAAATAATTCTTTTATAAAACAATATATTTATATATGCTTAGGTATGTGATGATTTTCGATTCCTTGAGTAAAATTAGTAATAATTCTACAATAAAATAACCACAAATAAATACAAATTTCACCTGCACATAAAACATTTTCAAAACATAATTATACTCAAAATCATCTCAGTATTCCAAACCCTTAAAAAATCCTAATTTCCCTAAAATAAAAAAAACACCATTCAAAAAAATCCATCCTTTTGATTCCCAACACCCAAGTTCATCTACACCCTAAAAAAAAGTCCAACTTTTCCATCTATTAAAATTTATCATCAAACAAGCATTTTCATAATAATATGAACAACAGCTTAACTCTGGCCTTATTCGAATACGAAAGCTCAGACGTTCTAATAAAATCAGGTGACTGGGTCCTGGAAAAGCCATTTATTCCTGGTTCCAAGTCTTTTCTTCAGAATTCTTCTCTGATAGTAATCGATGAAGGTTTTAGTTTCGAGTTTTTTTTGAGTCTTATCCGCAAGTCCGACTCATCATTACACAGAAATCTCGAAAAAAACATTCGAAACATCAAAACAACCGGCGAATTCCAAGCAACTATCGATAACCAAACAGTTTTTTTCAAAGTAATTCGCTGTAAAAGTGGAAACTATCAACAAACCTCAAAAATCAAAGACGAAATCCTTAAAACTTTATGGAACTTCAGCGATGTTGGCTGTGAATCTGTTGTTTTCGCAGAAGTTTTCTATGAAAGTGTTGAAATCGTTGAAAAGTACTTGGATATCTTTTTAGATGCCGTTGAGACCTTCGCCGAGCTTGACCAGGGCAGTACAATAAAACTTTTTACAATTTTTATAAAGGAAAATCATAAAGAGCTCTTTTTCAGGACTGTTGCTTTGAAAAAGTCGAAATATTCCTGCTTTTCTTTTATTGAACATTGAAGACGGTTAATATAAGAACTAATTTATGTCTTCTTTGAAAAGTGATAAGAAGGCTCTCGCCTAAAGGCTCGAGTTTCATTAAATAACCATTTAAGACTAAGCTGATTTCATGCTTTGGAAGTAGCTAATCGTTTCACTCACTTTACCATCATGCTCATCAAGAACCATCAAAACGACTTCTTGATCGATTTCAACACCTGCTGCTTTACAACAAATCAGAAAAAGTTTATGAAAAAGCTTATTGATCGCTTTTTCACCTAAAGTCGTTATCGGGAATAGTTCCTCTTTGATCCCGCAATAAACTGAAACTTCAAACTTTTTGGTTTTTTCGCAAGTGAATTCAAGTTGGGTGTTTATGACTTCCAGGATTTGGTTTTCTTGGTTTTCTTCATCTTCTTGTTGATGTTCTGTTGATTTTTTATTGGCTGGTGATTGTTTTGGAGTTTTTGATGATGTTTCTCGCTTGGACATCAATTTCCAGTGGAATTTCAAACTTTCTGCTGAGTGTCTTTCGAAGATACCGGAGTCTTTTATTTTTTGCCAGTAGACTTTTCCACCTGTTTTGCCTTTTGCACTTAAGACGAGGTTTTTCATTAGTTCTTCTTCTTCTTTAGAGAATCTTGATCTTTTGGGCATGGGGGTATCTGTATAAATGGAGATATCAAAAGTATTTCAACCTCAAAGAAATCCAAAATATTAATGCAAAGAATATTGAATCGAAAAAGCTTTTGATAAGTCCTTCAAATTATTATTATTCATCACTAAATAGGAATCTTTTCGATCCAAGCGAGCCATAACTCGGAGTCATGCTCGCTTTAGGAGTATTTCTATTCGAGCCCTTAACCGAAAATCGTTCCAAGTTACTTTTCCTAAGATATTCCTCATAATTGACTTCCTTTTCAATAGTTTTTTTCATATCAGTCATGATCTTAGAGCTCCTATTACAAAGCATCATAACCTGCTGTCCCCTCAAAGCCGCGATTTTATTTTTAATCTGGTCAATCACAGTGACAAGTCTTGACTTCTCATCAGGATCTTCAATATTTTTAAACTTCAACTCATGAAGTCGAAGACTCTGCTGCAGTCCCTGCAACTCCGACGCTCGATTGGGCGTCATTGCAAGGTTCGGAGGAGGAGCTTCTTCAATTCCAAGTTCAACTGAAACATTTTTACAACTCTGATAAATTTCTGCATTAACAGTTCGATTAACAACACTTTGCTCCCAGATTTTCTTTGACTTATCAAGTTGTGCCTTGGTTTCTCTCAGTTGTTTTTCTTTCTGGTCAAGAAGACTTTCTTTAGTCCTCAAGTTTTCCTCAAGTACCGTGATTTGAGTGTGTTTTGTTTTATAAGTACTGACTAAAAAGTCCAGTTCTGACAAACGTTCTTCGAAATTTTTTCTTTCTTGCTCGAGTTTCAAGTTTTTTTTCATGTCGACTTTGCTGATGCCTTGTCTTCCGTCGAGATTTCTCAGTCTTTTGTTTTCTTTCTCGAGTTTGACGATGTATCTTTCAGTCTCTTCGTCGATTGGCGCTGGCAGTTTTCGCATGTTTTCGCCCCAGAAGTCCTCGACTTGCATTTGAGCTCGATCGAGACTGACTAGAAGCTCTTCAATGTTTTCTTCGATGTTTTCCTCGCTTTTTTCCACATCGTGGTCGATTTCGAGGGTGTCGAAGTTGCAATAGGAATTCGTGTATGAGTGGATGTAAGATATTAATGACTGGTTTCGTAGGTGGTGAGAGGATATGTCCATTTCTTGCATTGTGTTTTGAAGAGCGATGTTTATTCGGTCGAGACGTTCTTCTAGGCTTTCTTCAGATGTTTTGGAAAGAGGCGTTTTGTCCATTATTTTGATTCTTGGAATTTTTGAACAATTAACAGTAAAAACGGATGATTTTTTTTATCTTGAGATTTGGATTTAGGTTAGAGGATGTTGGTTTAAAGTTTAGGGAAGGAAAATTTAGAGGTTTTGATTATGGATTTTTTTGGGGTTTATTAAGGGGATGTGGTTTTTGGCCATTTGGGTGTTGAGGGTTATTGGATTGCTTGATTTTAAAGGTTTTTTTGACATGAAGTTTTAGATTTTTGAATAATTTTTTATTTTAGTAGGTTTGAGATTTATTAATATGCTAAGATCAATTGGCCGAAGAATGTCTTCTATTGATCCTAAAGAAAAAGAAGTATTTTCTAGTTATAGTTGGTGGCATCATTCTAATCCTTTGCATCCTTTGTCAAGTTTGAGGATTGAGTATATTCTTAGAGAATTATATAGAAACGAACTTAAAGGCCTTAAGATCTTAGATGTCGGATGTGGAGGAGGTCTCATGACTGAAAGATTTGCTGAACTAGGTGCAAACGTGACAGGAATAGACCCAACAGATCGAGCAATAGAAATCGCCAAACGTCATCTTCCGAATTCACTATTCGACAAAGTGACTTATCTTAATGCAGATATATCAGAGATCAACGACATATTCGACCTTGTCCTAGCATCTGAAGTCATCGAGCACGTGAATGACCAGAACCAGTTCATGGCTGAGGTCAGTAAAAGAGTTAAAAAAGAAGGAGACTTGTTTCTTAGCACGGTGAATAAAACTTTCGATGCTTGGTTCGCAGGGATCATTGTAACTGAGAAAATATTGAATACTATTGATGAAGGGACACATAATTATGATAAATTCGTGGAACCTGAAGTTTTATCGAAAATGTGCTTGGATAATGGATTGATTACAAAAAATACACAAGGATGGATTTATAATCCTTTGACGAACAATGTTTCTTTTACGTATTATTCAAGGATAGGATATATGATGCATTGCAAAAAATTATAAAAATAGTTAAGTAAGAATTGAATTTATTCTAGATGATGTAAATTTTATTTTATAGGTGTGTTAATAGTGGATTTCTTGAATGACTGGAGATAATTCATTAAATAAATATCAAGAATTAACTCTATTATTTCATGATTTCATAGCAATATATGTAAATAAAGTGGTTAGAACTAATCTTTTTCAGCAAGTCTCTCAAATATATTAATTATTATGAAAATTTCTAAAACTAAAAATAGTTTGTTCAATATAAATTTAAACGCAAAAAAAATTAAATAAATATCTCTTCATTATAAAATACATGGCAAGTCACACTCATCGTATATATATGATTTAATTAAATAAATGAAATATCTATGTTTGATCAAGTCTTTTTCATAATAAAAAGTCTCTGATTATTTCAAAGTCAATTTTTATATCAATAGATTCGAATCACAAGGATATCGCAAAAAATTGTGAAAATAATAAATTACAAACTTTATTCTGACTTTGTAAAACTCTTGCAAATATTTAGCCAGGTTCTTATCGATAATGAAAAAATATAAAAAATAGCCCCAGAGCAATAATATAACATTTCACAGTTCAGTTAAAAACAAAATTTAACTGTTTAAGAAATCGGCAGCCTTCAACATAATAAATTTAAAAATTTAACTCCTTCTAAATTTTTAAACACAGAAATCATTATCCTTGAGTTGATTCATCAAGATCTTAGAGAATAACCTTCTAAATGACCTAACTCAAAATAATGAATATATTAATTTATCACATTCAATATTTACATGATTACTTCAAAATCCTTGCTGTTGCCATTCTTTGAATCACGTTTTCTGGAGCAACATCAGGAAGTCTCTCAGTTTGAGGTCCAGATCGAGGAAAATGATTTGAAAGAAAAGCTGAATTTTCAAAGCTTTCCCTATTTAGCTGTAAAATAGGAACGATAACATTTCTTCTATTAAACTTTTCACGATTCAGATTTAAACTTTCTAACTTTTCTCTACTAAGCAGTTCATCATGGGGAATATCAAAGGTCTCTTCAAAGATTGCAGCATTTTGAAGAGTGAGAATTCTCCAGTCTTTCATCTTGAGTGGACAACAAGTAGCTAAAATCGATTTAACAAGGATCCAAGCCAAAGTAACTAAAATAATAATGCAAGCGGTAATAACCAAAGCAAAATAAACTTTTTCTTCAGTTCCCAGACTACCTTCTTGAATCCCTTCAATCAAATAAAGAATTACAATAGCAAGAATAGTTGAAATAATGACCATAGCAAGAGGAAAAATGAAAATCTTAAAGCACTCTTCACTAACAAACGTGCATGAGCAAGTCCTTGCGAATTGAATCTCCATTTTAAACTTTTCCTTGCAAATGTCACAAGAAGCAGAACTGATATTTTGATCAGAAGACATGATCCACATTTTCAAACATTCTTCATGAACTGACCGTATAGACCCTGCACATTTACATGGAGCAATCAATATTTTCTGATCAGTCTCAATATCAAAACAAATTCGACAGACTGGCTCATCTGAAGACTTGATACGAGAAAGCTGTTCAGGAACCTCTTCATGAACTTCTGTACTTGGATGGTCCGAAACTTTCATATCTCTGAGTTTTATTAAATAGTTCAATCATTTCAGAGAATAGAAAATTTGAAATGTTTAACTTTTTTTGTTGGAAAATTAAAGAAGAGGTTTGGAATTTATGTAGAGAATTTTTTATTGAATATCGTAAAAGATCAAGATGAGATTGGAGGGTTTTATGTTGAGTTTTCTTTTGAAAAAGATTGGAGGTATTGGGATTTAGGAAGTTTGGGGCTGAAAGGATTTGGTAATTCTGAATCTTTTGGAAAATTTCATGATGAGGTTTGACTTTAGCTACTTTATAAAAGCAATGATATTGATCATGATGAAAAGTTGATTTACAAGAAAATCAAGTTCATCCTCCATAATGCTCCAAATTTCACAAATTCAATTATTCCGAATAACCCATCCTTCAAAAAAAAATCTAAAACCATAAATCCCAAAAACCCAAAAAATCCAGAACCCTTCAAACATTCCAACTTTTCACGTCAAAAACCCTATCTCAAAAAAATCCTTTAAAAAATCCATCCCAAATCCAAAATCTCAAACCCCATATCTTTTCCCTTATCCACCCCATCCAACCTGCACTAGCGGTAAAGTCAGCAATTCCATAAACCCTCTAAATTCAGCGTATCCAATCTAATAATGGACAGAAACAGTGGTCAAAACATGCGAGGCTCCACTGCCTGGGCAACTCGAGACGGTCGAAACGGGTTGATCGACCCAGTGACTCAAAGAGCAGTGGGGAAGCTCTTCGAAAACCACCACAAAAACGGTATCAATTTCGAGAAGTACTACGATATCCCTATCGAGATATCTGAAGGAGGCATTCCGAAGATGCTGAACTTTGCAGACTGTGAAGTTCATGAAGAACTTTTGAAGAACTTGAAAAAATTTGATTATATTAAGCCGACCCCTGTTCAACAATACGCGATTCCAGTTTCTCTGCTGAGAAGAGATCTTATGGCTTGTGCTCAGACTGGATCAGGGAAAACTGCGGCTTATTTGTACCCGCTTGTTGCGAAAATGCTTCAGGATGGACCACCTCCTGATGTTAATCAAAGAAGTGCGAGACCTGTTTCGTTGATTTTAGCACCGACTCGTGAACTTAGTGTGCAGATTTATGAAGAAGCTCTTAAGTTTACTTTTATGACTGGAATTAGAGTTGTTGTCGTTTATGGAGGTGCTTCTATCTCTGATCAGGAGAGGAAATTGTATGATGGCGCGGATTTAATCATTGCTACTCCAGGAAGGTTGATTGATTTTATTGAAAAACAGGTCATTAATTTGTATATTGTTAGGTATTTGATACTTGATGAAGCTGATCGCATGCTTGATATGGGCTTCGAGCCTCAACTGGTTAAAGTCCTAACAGCTATAAAAAAATTAGACCGCGAAACAATCATGTGCTCAGCGACTTTTCCTGCTGAGATCCAAAACATCGCTCGTAAGTACCTTCGAGACTTTGTGAAACTAAGCGTGGGTAGAGTTGGTTCAACAACTGAAAACATTACTCAAAATCTGTATTTAGTAAGACATCGAGAAAAAGAAGACTTTTTGATGAGTCTTCTCGCAGAACTCAAAGGCCAAATTTTAATCTTTGTTGAAAAAAAAGTGACTGCAAATGACCTGACCTTTTTCCTGAATCGTCAAGGCGTTCGATGTGCCTGCATTCATGGTGACCGAGTGCAACAAGAGAGGGAAAAGGCTTTAAATGACTTTAAAAATCAATTAACTACGATTTTAATAGCGACTGACGTCGCCTCTCGAGGACTTGATATTCCAAACGTGGCTTATGTTATTATTTTCGACTTACCTTCGAGTATTGACAGTTATGTTCATCGTATTGGAAGAACTGGAAGAATTGGAAATACTGGAGTCGCTTTGGCATTAGTCGAAGATAGACCTTGTCCTGTTCTTAATGATTTGATCAATGTTTTGAAAGAAAGTCATCAAGTTGTTCCGAATTGGCTTTATGAACTTGTGAATGGAGGGTATATGGAAAAAGATTGGTATAGTAATCCTTCTGTTAGTCAATTACCAGGAACCCATACAAATATGAATAGGGATTATCAGGGAAATTCTGGATATCCTTCACATTCTGCAAGGCCTTATGGTGCTGGAGCCTATGAAAATCCATCTAATTCAGGGTATTCTGGATATGGAGGGAATTCTGGACATTCTGCAAACTCTGGTTATAACAAATATGATAATCGCGGTAACTCCGGTTACCAGTCAGGCGGTTTTAATTCTCATGATAATCGAGGAGGTTATCGTCAGGGTGGGGGTCGTGGGGACCGTGAAGGAAGAAATGATTATTCTCCAAATCAAGGCCGTGGTCGAGGGCGTGGAGGTAACTCCTATAAAGACGACTTTTCCTTCGGAAATCAAGCCGGAGATGAATCAAACTGGGATTCAAGCAACAGCCGAGGCTACGGCCGAGGGCGAGGCGGGTACTCAGGAAGAGGTGGCGATTCAGGGTACAGAGAATCGAATTCAAGGGGTTATGGGGGATCAGGGTATAGCGGAAACTCGCCAAACTACAACAGTGGTTCAAACTATAACAGTGGCTCAAACTATAACAGTGGTTCAAACTATAACAGTGGTTACAACTATAATAGTGGCTCAGGATCTCGAGGACGAGGAGGGAATCCAGGTCGAGGGTATGGGGAGAGAAATAGGGACCAGTATGATACTGGACAGTATGAAAATAGGGGATTCGGAGCAGGCAGAGGACAAAGAGGTAATCGAGGCGGTTACTCCTCTTATGATGATCGGAAACCTAATTATGGATATGAGGAAAGCAAGCCTCATGGACAAAATCTTCAAGATGAGGATCCTTGGGGAGGAGGGATGGCGAGTTCAGCTCCTCAGGCCACCAATCAAGGACATAAGCCAGCCTACGAAAACGAAGATCCTTGGGGATCAGAAGCCGTTCCAATAAGTGCTCCAATGCCCAACTCCATAAAGAGCGAGCCAGTAAGAAACTATAACGACACAAACCAAGCAGGCTATTCTTCAAGCTACGCCTCAAAAGTTCCAGCATACGAAGCAGACGACCCGTGGGGTGAAGCTCCTCAAAGCAGCCATCCTTCTGCGCCTCAGAACCCTCCAGAAGAAGACGATCCATGGAGTTAATAATGTCTTTAGAATAAGAATGTTTTACGAAGTAGAAAGTTAAGCAATCAAAGGAACTTTTTCTTTTTCCCTGGAAGTCTTGACAGAACTCATGCAGAAATATGCCAGAAGACCCCCTGCGAGAATAACGACAAGCATCAAAGAACTCGCATAGACCAAAGCGACTCCTTTGCTCATTTTATCGCAATTTTCACCTGTGTAGCCATTTGAACAGAAACATTGATTTTTAATGCATTCTCCGTGAATGCAGTTTTCGCAGGATGAAATAATTTGGCTTTGTGAAGGGGTGAAGGAGGTTTGAATGAATTGTTGGAAACTTGAATTGGTTTGAGTTATTTGGGATGATGAGTCTTCCATGTCGATTGAGGATGACGCTTCTTGGGATTCGCTTGATGAAGGATTTTCTGAGGATTGAATTGATTCAGAATCGAGTTCTTGAATATCACATTTAGTTCCTGACCATCCTACCTCGCAAAGGCAGCCACTTTCAGTACAGGCTCCGTTTATGCATTCACATTGGCAGGAGTAGCCGGAGTACCCTTCATTACATTTGCAGGTACCATCTGTTTGGCATCTTCCGTTTATAATGCTGGTGCAGTTTTTTGGGCAGTTGGACTCGTATTCACAAATTGATCCCTTGTATCCAGGATAACAGTCACACTCTCCAGAGCTCGAACAAAATCCCCTTCCCAAGCAATTTTCCTTACACTTCGGCCTAACCAAGCAGTCATGTCCAGAGTATCCTTTATAACAAACACAAATACCATCTCTACAAACCCCCTGCTGATTGCAATTACATTTAATTCCAGTATTAATCCTGATAAGATCATTAAAGCAATGTTTATCCAAAAAGCATCCACCAAAAATAATAATCTCAGGTCCAAGACTGACACTCGAGGCTCTTTCCTTCTGCGCCGGATGAGTAGTAAACGAGTGAGTTTCCAATTTAACCCACCAAAAGCTAACCAAATCCAAAACAAAAAAATCATCAAAACACGTCTGATGTGCAAAGTTGCATCCTCCCTGAACAAACAAAAAATCACCAGAAACCAAAGAAACATGTCCTTCCCTTCCTTCCGGCAGATACCCGTCATCCTTCGCTTTAAACCAGTTCATCATTTCAATATCAAGTACATACAACTCACTACTGACCCCTCCAGCATGAAACCCTCCGAAGAGCATTCCGACTTTCCCTTGAATAGTAAAAGAATGCAGTTCTCTTGCAGTGGGAGCGTCGCCTGATGTTTGAAACTTGTTCCATTTATTGCTGACTGTCGAGTAGACCCACACGTCGTTCAAGTACCCTTGAGAACTGTACCCGCCCACTATGAATAAGTTTCCTTCTTGATCTAAACTTGCCGCAGCTCCGCTGCGGCCTTGGGGCTTTTCACCCTCTGGCAAAAGCATTGTCCAGTGATCGGTCACGGCTTCGTATTGGTATAGGTCGTTGAACTCCATACCTCGGTAGCTACCTCCGAAGACTAACATTTTTGTACCGAGTAATAATGATATGTGGTCACCTCGCGGTGTTGGAATGTTTCCTGTCGAGTTTAGTCTTGTCCATACTCGGGATTCGGTGTTGTAGCTGTGAAGGTCGTTGAAACATTGATTTGTTGTGTTGCAACCTCCGAATATGTACATTGAACGACCGATCAATACTCCTGAGTGACCTCCTCGAGGTGTCGGCAGCTGCCCCGACATTTCTGTTTCTTGCTTCCAAGTATAAAGAGGCTCTGCAGCTAGGGCAAGTCTTAGGATTAATAAACAATACATTATTTATACCTGTCAAAGCGGTCTGTTAGAAACGCATCTACTCTCGATTCAGACAAGTTTGACTTATACCCTTCACAAAGCACTTCAAAACTAGAAAACAAGAAAGATGCAGAAGATTCTTGCTTCAAAGTCTGACTCTGTTTCCCTTGGCATGAAGACGACTTGATATTAAAAAATGAATGAATTGGTTTAATTGTCACCTTTCGGGGCTTCACTAATAACGGTTCTTGACACTTTCGCCCAAACATCACTTGTATGTGATTCAGGCCTTTTGCCTTCGGAAGGAGTAAAATCGATGAAAGACTTTGAATCAAAGACTCGAAATGAACCACTTCTTTTGAAAGCACTTCAAGACCTAGACTTTTTGGAATGTAGTCTTCTGGGATTGATGATATTGAAGATGGTAGTCTAAGTGGGAATTACTGAACTTTAGGTAATGAAAATTCGATTTCGAAGTGATCTTGAGAAATTTCGTGGAAAGATTCAAGCTCTTTCAGAAGTTGACTGTGTCTTTCGATTATGGGATCTGAAAAGTTCGCTGATTTGAACTCGCTCCACAATGGGCCGTCGACATATGTGAATAATTCCATAAAGTTATTAATAACGAAGGACTTTTTTGCGTTTTCCTAACTCGTAGATAGCAACGAAATTTCGTTTTTTTCCTTTGTCGAAGTAGGTATAGGCTCCTTCTCCATGCATCTTTCCTTCTGCCCAGCCTCCGTGGTACTCTCTGCCGTCGTTCCACTTGAAAGTTCCTACACCTTCTTTTAAACCTTCTACGAAATGTCCAGTATATGATTTGCCGTCAGGCCATTTATATGTACCAAATCCATGCATTTTGTTATTTTTCCAGAAGCCATCATAAGATTTTCCATCAGACCACTGATAAAGCCCTTGTCCATCAATCTGATCTGCAAAAAAGTCTCCTTTATAAACATTTAGTCCAATATGTAATGTTCCTTTACCATGCTTATGACCTCTGATAAACCCTCCTGAATAAATAACTTTTCCCATATGATAAAGTTTTCCTTCTCCATGTTCCAAGTTATTTAAAAACCCTCCAACATAATAACTCCCATCAACTTTCCTTAGTTTTCCATGTCCCTGTTTTTTATCAATGAAAAATTCTCCTTCATAAACCTCTCCTTCACTATTAATCAACCTTCCAATGCCTGATTTTTTCCCACTTTTAAACTGTCCATCATATTTGCTTTTATTGGATTCAATAAAAATACCCCAGCCTTCCGGTCTCTGTTGTGAAATATCCCATTGTCCACTGTAACTTTCATTATTCTCCAAGAGAACCGTCGGAAAGTTCTCGATCGTTGGTCCTTTAATCCTCTTTTCAGGGAAAGGGGAAAGGGTTAACTCGGTTTTAAGTAAAGATTCTGGGATTTTTGGAGAAGAGAAAACAACTTTTCCTGGGTTCAGGAAACTCTGGAATAAAGGAATCGCTCGGAAGGTTTTGAGACATAGATAAAGACGGATCAGTGACTTGACTTGCACTTCGACGGGGTCAAGGATTATTGACTCGTCTGAATCGATTTCCCAGTTTGGAAGGGTTTTGCGGTTGTTTAAACTGTCGATTTCGTGGGATTTGGGACTCAGCTGAGCCACGCATGAACATTTACTTCCCATTTATACTGATCGTGAATATGATTTTGAATTTAACTTGGGATTAAGAAGGTTTTATCATTTAGTTGGAGTTTAAAGAAGTAGGACTTTTATTAGTAGAGTTATTGATTTATTATTTTGATAGTTAGAAGTTGTTGTTTGAATTCAAAATAGCTTATGTTGGGATTCCTTTTTTTAAAATGGTTAAAAATATGATGCATCAATAGTATAAAGATTAACCAGATTCAGTAAATTTTTATCAGCTTCAAGTTGAATAAATGTTTAGAAGTACAATAAAGAGCTGAATTCTTTTGGATATTGATGAAGTTTGATGTTTGATTAATTATGTAACTATCTAACACTCCTATCATTTAATTGATAATTCTTTTCTAATTCTTCAGTCTTTACATGTCATTTCATTTCAATTTGCTTGAATAAGAGTTTTTTTAATTTAGTCAATGTATTTGAATATTGCTTACAATTTTAAATATTAAAAAACTGTTTCAGTAAATTGATATGAAAAATAATGCATAGTCTCCTCAGAACTCAAAGTGTATAAATAATCAAAAAGACTTAATCGCAATTAAAACAGAGAAAATTTATATCGAACTTTATTAAATATAATCCTTTCACCCTTTTTATTAAAATTAGACAAAATAATATTCGATTACTACGATACCTTAACATCAAACAACCTATTTTCAAATTTTTTAGTGAATCCTGAGCAAGATCATCATCCTTTTTTTAACAAATCCTTTAGAATCCTTTAAGTTCCTGAAGTTCTCTTAGAATTTAAGGGATACAAAGAATTTGATCATCAGATTCCTGGAGATAATAAACTAACCATTTAAGAACATAGAAATATTGATGTTTAAAAATAGATGATTCATTATTTAATCATTTCTTTACCTCGCATTTGTAGATATCAAATTGAGAATTATCTTGGAAATGCAAAACAATCAACCAATATGATGATTATTCTAAAAATTTATGAAAACTTAGGAAAATCAAAGAATCTTCGAAGGTTGCATCAAGGGCAAGAAATTGGTAGTATTTGGATATGTTCATTTTATATGAGATTCACTGTAGGGTGACATTTTATTAGTTTTAGTATAATTACCCTTCTTCCTTTCAAAAGAGAAACTTAATCTTTACTACATCGCTTCGTTAACTTCTTGATAAAATGATTACAATAAAGTTACTTCTTACCATTTTATATAATTCACGATACATCTCCAGAACTCGAAAAGTCTTTATTACATGCAAGATGTGATTGAACCTTTATGTATTACAAATCAAAATTTCAAGCCTTAGCGTAAGCCACATCAATAAAGCGCTCATATCAATAATTTGTCAATCTCTAGCGTATGATTCATTTACAGTATAAAATTTAAGAATCAAACCAAAATAAGATAAACTAATTTAAGATGGGCTTTAAATTTAGGAAATTTTTTATATCATATTAAGGTTATATACTAGAAATGATTATAATACACGGATGATTCTGTGAGACTATAAAGTAATCATTTATTGATTCACTCTTAATATTAGGCGAGAAAAAGGTTATGGGGTGATTTTTATATGAATTTAATATTATCCTAGTGTTAAGAATTAAAATTTTCCAGGCAAAAACACTATTCTGTGTCAAAAGTAACAATTTTCTGAATTATATCAAAAAACTCTAAGATTTCAATCTGTTTTTGAAAAGATTTCCTAGTAATATACCATATATTTAAAGTCCAAAATCATTATGAACTTTCCTTATATATAAAGCCAAATTTTCAACTACCAACTCTAAATCAACCAAGATAAGAGTAGATTATCTGACTTTTCACTCCCAAATAAATTCAAAAGAACTTTCCTAAGATTTTTCCCTTATTTCATAATCCAAAAAAACCTTAATTCATCAAATCCAAGTAAAAAAATCATAAAAACTCGAATAAATATGAAGAAAAAGCCAAGGTCTTCCAAACGAAAACCAGATGTTATGAAGTAAAAAATCCAGTAAAAATATGGTGAGTTATAATAAATATGAACGACCCTGAAGACTACAACAAAGTTTCCAAAGATGACAAAGGATCAACAGGAGTGAGTAAAAAAGTTCACCAGCACAAGAAAAACACAGACAAATTCCTGAAAAGACTTTATTTAAACATATTCCTATCAACTCTCTTTATGATCGGAGAAATCATCGGAGGTTACTACGCTGATTCAATAGCAGTGATAACAGACGCTTTCCATGTTTTCACCGACATCCTAGGCTTTATCATAATCATCATCAGTCTCTGCTTCACCAAACTTCCCGCATCTCTTCGTTATACTTACGGTTTTCATAGAGCTGAAGCCATCGGAACAATGGTCAGCATTGCTTTGATCTGGGGACTCACGGCCTGGCTGCTTTCAGAAGCCGTTGCAAGATTCATTAACCCTCAAGAAATCGATGGCTTGATCATGTTAATCACTGCTTTCGGTTCACTTATCGGAAACGTTATTATGGGAATCGTTTTAATCAACTCAGAGCCTGAAGCTAAAGATGATGAAGTCCCTGAAGAAACTCTTCAAGCTAGTGATAGAGATGGTTCACCAGAAGTAGAACAAGGAAAAGGAAAGAAAAGTTTGAATATGCGAGCGGCAATTATTCATGTTTTAGGAGACTCGCTTCAGAGTGTGGGTGTTATTATTGCAGGAGCTATTATTTACACCCACCCGGACTATACTATTGCTGACCCTATCTGCACTGTGCTATTTTGTATAGTTGTTCT
Organism: Stentor roeselii; assembly: GCA_006503475.1. Taxonomy (NCBI): domain Eukaryota; phylum Ciliophora; class Heterotrichea; order Heterotrichida; family Stentoridae; genus Stentor; species Stentor roeselii. The sequence goes on along the minus strand of RSEH01000001.1, from coordinate 92,416 downwards.
TAGTACTACCATTCCTATCTTAAGGGATTGTGTTACTATTTTAATGGAAAGTTCTCCTAAAGATGTGGATATGGCAGAACTTCAAACTGGACTTACTGATATTGAAGAAATTACTAGCATTCATGATCTGCATGTTTGGAGCTTGTCTTCTGGAAAAGTAGCGCTTTCTTGCCATGTTGTCTCTGATAGTCCGACTGTTGCTTTAGATAGGGCTACCAGGATGATTAAAGAGAAGTTCGGTATTGGGCATCTTACTTTGCAGATTGAAACTTTTGACCCAGACGTTGAATTTGTCTGTGAAAACGACTTACATTAAAGTTATAATTAATGATTGGATAGTCTTTCATGATCTTAATTCGTTTACTTATTTATTCTAATAGTAAAAATATCACTAATTAATAAAACTAATCAAAACTAAATCCATAAACAAAGTATTCACAAAGTTTCTATCTGAATTACTATTGATTCACTAAGTCATTCTAAAGAAAAATTAATCACTTCCGTAATCCAGTAATAATGGGAAACCACAAATCTAAGGCTAAAATTCACCTCGATTCTTCAGTCGTCAAAGCAGGAAACTCAGTTTCAGGCTCAGTCGAATTAGTGATCCCTGAGGTTTTATCCGACTTTTCACTGACACTTGTCCTTTTTCAAACCGAGCACGTAACTTTTTTAGCAGGAGGTGAAGGAGAATGGCACAAAAACCATCAAAGTTCAGTTCTTTTCGAACAGTCACTTGCCCTTCAGCCAAAGCAAAAAGCAGGTCTTTACCATTACCCTTTCGAAATCAAGACAGAAGAGTCTTTGGCAGGTTCAACAAAAGCCCAAGACTCGAACTACTCAGTTTTTATCACTTATGAGGTGGTCTGCACTGCAAAAAGCAAGGAATACGGCAAGTCCAAGTCAACAAGACCAGTCATCCTTCACCAGTCAATCAACTTGAACAAGCCTCAGAATGCTTCGAATAAAGCTGAACTCAAACTTTTTAAAACTATTTCCAAAGGAAACAGCGAAGTTCAGGTCGATATTGCAAAACTTTGCTATGATGTTGGAGAAGTCGTTCAGATGCAGGTCACTGTTGATAATTCTTCTGCTCAGTTAGTTGCTAAATCGATTCTTGTTAAAATGTTCAGGTATGTCAAGTTTGAGTTTGTTAAAACACGATTTGAAGAAAGGCTGCAGAAGGTTTTTTCGTATCAACACCCGGTTTTTGTACCGAAGGCTAATTCGCTTTTTAACTTCAAAACTTTTAGTTTTGCTTTTCCGATACACCTCAAAGAAAAGTATAGAAAAGGTTGTGGGACTGCCTTAGGAAAAATCGTGGAATCGAAGTACTTTTTTGAAGTATCAGTGAAATTCGGCAAGTTGGCTTCCGAGGTAAGTACCTGCCTACCAGTGGTTATTTTTGACTCAAAAAGCAGTGACGATTGTCATTCGGAAAAGACAGTAGATATGAATAAATGTTAGTATATTATAAAGGATATCACATTTGAGCCAGAAAGAAAAACTATTAAAAAAGCTCAAAAGAACAAATTTTCAAATCTTTTCATTTTCTCATCTGAGGCCATAAAAGAACCAAAAACCAAATTCTTCAAAGTTTTGAGTCTTCTCTGTCTTTTCCATTACTCCAACCAAAAAGTTTAATAGGAATGAATGGTTATAAACCTTCACTATGATGATCCTTTTCTTACTAGCCCAGGTCCAAGCAAGTCTGTTTCTTGACCCTCTCAGAACAGGAAGTAGTTGTCCAGATGCAGGGATTGTCTTTATCAACAGTTACACGGTCACTCCTTATCCAGTTAAAAGCTGTGTGACGCAGTCAGTGCAGATGATCGGAACATTCAATAAGACGTACTGTGTCGACACGATTTTAGTACATGAAATTTACAACAACCAACAAACCTTTGACCAACTAGTGCCTGTGAGCCAATGCTACAGCACAGGCGAACAGGTAAGCTTCGTATTCAATGTGAATACCTTCAAGTGTGTATCAGGGACTTACACAGTCCAGACGTCAGTAATGACTCACGATCCAGCTGTGGCTCTGGGATGCTGGCAGTATTCTTATACACTTAATTAGATAGTCCATTTATTACCAATAATCAAGGCACAAGTCTCTTTGGATCCCTTGGAAACATGCTGGTAAATCTGATATTATTAACCCCGAAGTAAAGCATCACAAGTCTTTCCAAGCCGAGTCCGCATCCTCCATGGTCCGGGCTTCCATATTTAAAGCATTCGAGATAGAACTGGATGCTTTTCGGGTCGACTTTTCTTGAAGCTACTGAATCAAGCAACTCTTGATAGTTGCTGATCCTTCTCGAGCCTGAAGCGATTTCTTCGCCTCTGATAAAAAAGTCAAAACTCTCTGAATACCGAGAGTCAAAGTCACAAGGTTTCGTGTATAAAGGACGAAGGCATGTGGGGTACTGATGAATGATGTAAAAGTCAGAAAAGTACTTTTCTTTCATAATTGAACCTAAAAGCTTTTCTTGTTCAAGTGAAAAGTCATCAGGGAAGGAATGAGGACTTCCAGAAGACCTTAATAATTCACTGGCTTCTTCATAAGTGATTAAAATTTTTGATGTTTTTGAATATTTTATTGGGAAGGTCTCGAAATGACTGTAAATCAGGTTTAATGATGAGGATTTTTCTAGGTTGTTGAAAATAAACATCAGAAGATCAGTCACCAGGTCGATTATTTCTAAATAACTTGAATTTATTGAAGTTTCTAGGTCTAGGCCGGTGAACTCGCATAAATGACGGTGCGTGTTTGAGTTCTCTGCTCGGAATACTGGACCTACTTCGAAAACTTTGAGGAAGTCTGAAAGAACTGCCATTTGTTTGAATAGCTGGGGACTTTGAGCTAGGCAGGCTGGTCTTCCAAAGTAATCAGTTATGAATACCTCGCTTCCACCTTCTGAAACTCCTTCGATTAACTTTGGTGAGTGGATTTCGATGAAATCTTTTTCTATTAAGTACTGACGGAACCAAGTAGAAACGAGACTTGAAGCTTTGATTAATGAATGACTGAGTGGCAGTCTGAGATCCATGACTCGATGATCAAGTCTAGTTTTCAATGAAACTCTATCAATACTCAATCCTTCCTCATAAGAAAAAGGAAGAGGTTCAGCTTTTGAAATAATTTGAAACTTTTCCACTTGAACTTCCAAATCATTAACAGAGCAGCTTGTATTTTTCTGAGTCTTCGCAACAGTTCCAAATACTTCGACAATACTTTCACTAGAAATACCCCCAAATTCTTTGATTTTTTCTTTATCTATCAAAGGACTTTTAAAGATACAGCATTGAACAGTAAGCAATTCTTGTCTCATAACCAAAAAACCGAGATTTCCCTTCACTCGAATGTTTTGAGCCCTTCCTCGAAGACTGACTTGCTTTCCAATCATTTCGTTCAAAGACCTCAAATCAACGAGTTGTCCAAAGCGTCGAAAAGCGCATCTTAACATTATAAATGTTGAGTCCTTTTCAAGGAAACAAGTCACTTTCACCAAGATCTCTACCTAAACTTAGCTCTTTTCGACCTGGCAAAGTGATAAAAGAAACTTCTCCTGAACTTGGAGTCTTTCCGACTAGCTCAACGACCAGCATTTTTCAGGAGATTGAAAAAAAATTGTTGGAACAGCAGAAAGAAATCAAGAATCGAGACACAGCAGTAAAAAAAGTCATCTACAACTTCGAGAACATCATCGAAGCTCACTCAAACCAAAAAGCAAAAACCTTAGAATACAAAGCGAAATACTTAAAACTCAAGAAAGAATTCTCTTCACTGAAAGAAGCCAATACCAGACTAAACGAAATAATCATGCGAGGTCCTGAATCGATACAAAAGGAAGTTGAAGAGAAGTTAAGAGAGCAAGTAGAGGTTTTAAACGCACAGATCGAAAAAAGGTGAGTTTTACTCAGAAATTCTGATCTTCAGGATAAGGAAAACCTTGCATTTTCACTTAAAACTGAAAATGAAATGCTGAAGAAAGAAATAAGCCGAATGCTTAACGGAAAATTAGAAAATTCTGCAAAATACTCTTCTTCTGAGGTCAAGAGTATTGTTGAGAGAAACTTGGAACTGGAAAAAGACTTGAAACTTAAGGAAGAGGCATTGGCTGTTTCACAAAATCAGGCTTTGTATCTGAAAGAAAGTCTTAATATTGTCAATGCGGAAATAAAAACTATGAGATATTCGATGAATAACTTGAAGAAGAGCTACTTTAAACTTAAAGAAGGACAAGAACCTGATGATGATGCAAGGGTTTCGAAAAAATCTATGTCCCGGCCACCAGAGGAGATAATGAATAAAAGCGGATCAGCCTTCTACTTAAACGACCCAAAACTCTCAAACATGCCAGGACTTCTCGAGCCAGTAGAAGAAAGACTAAAACTTTTAAAAGAAGTCCAAGACCTAAGCGAGGCAAGTATGAAACTACGCGAAAACGACATGATGCAGAACCATAGAATGAAGCATCTCGAAAAAGAACTTGCATCAGTGAAAGAACAAGCCACAGGTTACAAAAAACGTTTCGAAGAACAATCAGTCGAAATCAGTCTTCTAAATGAAACAATCAGTTACAAAGACGAGAAAATCAAAAGAGACGGTGAAAGACTCAAATACTACAAATCAATAGAACCTGAATTCGCTTTACTTCGAAAGACCAACAAAGAACTAGAAGAAACTTGCAAACATTTCAGGAATAAAACTGATAAACTCTTCGAAGTTACCACTAAGGAAAAGGAAAAATGGCTTGCAAAAGAACAGAGTTACTATGAAACTATCAATAGTCTTGTTAAAGAAATCAATTCTATGAAGAGTAAAGATGATAGCTCTGTTGAGTCAAGTTCTTTTGCTAAGCTTCTTGAAATTGATAATGAAAATAAGGCTTTGAGGAAAGAGGTTGATATTTTGCAGAGGAATTTTGAGGAATGTACTGAAAAAAATAAAGAATTTAAATTGAAACTTGAACATGTTGTGTTTCTTCTTGGACAGTCTGATGAGGTTTTTAAATGTTCCAGCTGCTTTGCTGTTGGTAAAAATGTTGGAGTTATTATTCCGTGTTTGCATCTGATTTGTAAGGAATGCTCTGGGGCTAAGTGTAAGGAATGCTATTCTTCAGTTAATTCTGTTGTCCACCCAGGTCTGATTGATTCCCTCCAATACCTGATCTCCCAACTGAAATCCTACTGCCGTTCCAAAGAATCCCTTCAATTCTAATACCTAACTCCTTGTAATAATATGGAAAACCGTTTAGAAGCCCTAATCTCGGCCTACAACATAAAACCGAAGCAACTTCAAAAAAAACGAAAGCCAGCAAAAGAAAAGCCAGGTCCAATAAAGCAAAGTTCCAGCATGAACAACATAAAACTAAACTCTCGCAAAGTCCTTCTTCAAAAGCTTGAGTCTAAAAGTTCAAGAAAGCAAAGCACGAACTCAGTGCAACCAAGTCAGCGGGCGAATTCCGAGATGAAATATCTGAAAAAAGAAAAAATTCGTCATAATTCAAGCCTCGACGACGACTTAGTCAAACTGGAGAACTTGACTGTTCGCAACTCGAATGCCCGGCTTGACCTGATCAGCATTCAAGAAAGAATGATCGAGCTCGGCCTTCAGAAGGACTTGAACCCGATCGTTGAAATTGATGAGTCGCACAATGAAGACAATCTCAACTTTGACCACTCAATTGACTCGTTTATTGGAAAAATCAGGTCTCGACAAGAAGTAAAGCAAAAAATGAAGAGTCTTAAAGACTTGCTGATACTTTAGATGATCATTAGTTAATTAGATCTGAATCTTTTGAAGATACACTTCGAGAACGGCTTCGAGGTTTTAGAGATGTTCTTGGAGGGATTGCAGGATTTGATGGAAAAGGCGAGGGAAAGTCTTCTGGGATTGAGGACTTTTTTAGAGCTGGGTTTAAGTAGACTGCTCGCGCTGTTGGACGGTAAACGTAGGCGGGAGGGTTCGTGCATTCGAAACTCCAGTGGTTTGGCTCTAGGCATCTCTGGCATTTTGGGGTCTTTTGAACTCTTCTGTGCATATTAATCTGGAGTTTTAAGAGATTATTTTCAATGGAAGATTTAGATGCTTGGGGGTTTAAGTGATTGGATTTGGTTTTTGGAATTGAGGTTAGGGATTTTTTTGAATGTTTAAAATTTTCATTGTATTTTAGGTGTGATAATTGTTTTAGTCATTTATTTTTCGAAAAATTTTCAAGGGTTTGAATGTGAAACGGTGAAGTTTGAATATCTGTTTGGATTAAGATTTGAATGGGAGTATTTTTGTACTTTGAAGTTAATAATTTAAGGTTTGCCATGTGATTATTTTAAAATGAATTTTTTAGAGGCATCTCCTTACGATTCCTCCGAAGTTTTGAAAAATCACACCTACATCTTACAATTACATCGAATAAAAAAAATCCTAAAGATTTCCTTGAAAAACTCATCACTCCACGAAAAGTTCAGAAGATCTTTAATCCGACTAAGGGGTTATTTTCTCTGGTTATCAATTTTACGAGAAATCCGATTAAACGGAACAGGTTCTCATCTCTTCGACGCATTCGACAGATACCGTGAGGACCTGACATTGAAATTCAAGCCCCGTAAAAATTTCTATTTAACAAGAGTAGACCGAACGAATGACTTTGGTCTTTTGATAAACCCGGACTCAAAGTTTTACCAGATTTGGAATATAATCCTTTTATTTATGCTTTGTTATGCTTTCGTGATAATGCCTTGGGTGATGGCTTTTGTCGAGGTTCAGTTTATGGACTCTTGGTTTATCACTGAATCTGTAATCGATGTTTTATGTATTTGCGACATTTTAATCACTCTTAACACTCCTTATTACGACCTCCTCGGCAAGCTTATCACTAATCGAAAAAAAATATTTATCAACTACTTGAAAGGTTTTTTGCTTTTTGATATTATCTCGATTTTCCCTTTTTACTTACTTGAAAATCAAGATGTTCTTAGGTCTAACTCACTTATTCGCATTGTAAGGATAACAAGTATCTCGAAAGTGCTAAGAGGTTCGAAAATCATAAAACTCATGAAGTATCTAAAACATTCAGAAAGTATCGCGAAAATGATCAAATTTTTAAAACTTTACAGAGGTCTGGTGAGACTCATGGTCTTGTCTTTTTGTGTTTTTATCATGGCTCACTTTGTAGCGTGCATGTTTTTTTTAACGGCTAAACTTGACAACTATTCTCCGATGACCTGGGTAGTGAGGTATGGGATTCAAGACGAAGATACTGATACAAAGTACCTTAAGTCTCTTTATTTTACTATCACGATTTTAACAACGGTAGGTTTCGGTGACATTACTCCGAATACGACATCTGAGATCATTTTGTGTATAACTTGGATGATACTCGGTATCTGCTTTTATAGTACGATAGTCAGCACTATCAGTTCAGTCTTCTCTTCACTTGACTCGCGGAGGGTCATGATAACTGAGCAGCTAAATGACTTAGAAAAACTCGGCTGTTTCTACATCATAAACCGCGACTGCTTGAAAAGTATTAAAAAAGAGATCAACGAAAACACTTCACTAGACAAAAGAATCAACGAGTACCAAAGAGTCAAAACTGTGAATGAAATGCCGAAAAAAATTCAAATTTTAATTGTAAGCAACATGTTCAAAGAAGCTTATCGAAAAATACGGTTTTTCAGTAATAAAGACTGGAACTTTTTGATTGATGTGATGCCGAGACTAAGCTATTTAGATGTCAGTCCTCAAACAATTATTTACAACAGAAATGACGACCCAGATTTCGTTTATTTCATGTTAAGTGGAAGAGTCGCTTACACTTTAGGACCGAATAATTTCCAGTTCAAATCAATCGTTGCAGGGGCTTATTTCGGAGAAATCGAGATATTGAAAGATACTCAAAGATTTTACACAGTAATTTCAGAAGATCACTGCGAGTTTCTTCTGATGAGAGCGAATCTCTTAGATGAAATCATGAAAAAGTACCCAATTTTTTGTAATGAAATTTGGACACTCTCTGAGAAAAGGTACTACAAGAATAAAGAATGTTATATGCAAGTTGTTGATCTTATTGAAGAAGTTGAAATAAGAAAAGAAGCAACTTTTCGTAGACTTGCTGGAACTAAGAAGAAAAAGGAAAAAAATCATGGTAGGGACATGATTTTAATGAATGCAAATGAGTTTGATGATAGAATTTTTCAGAGTTTTGATGAACTCACTGAAAGAATTGAGAAAATTATGAAGGTTGTTAGTAGTGGAATTGATTGAAAGGTTTTCGATTCTAGCTAAGCTAGATGTGAATTTTACCGTTAAGTTATTAGAATTAATGTATGATTATAAGCTGAAACTTATAAAAAGCTACTCGCTTTGCTTTTCTTTGGGATTTGGCTTGGACTTATGAAAGAGGAAGATAAATATCTCAGGATTGGTTTATTTGACTTTCTGCGCTTTAGTCTTTCATTGCTTTTCACGTTTTTCTTTTGGAAACTGAAAGTTTTTTCAGCCTCGATGTAGAGACTTGACTTGTTTTGACATGTTTTGACTCTGGTTTCTGTTAATGGTTCTTCTTCGTTTTGAACTACTGAATACTCAGCCTCGTTTAAATTTGAGATTACTCTGCCAGCTTCTTCTTCTGTGAGACTTCCTCTGATCACGAGTTTGCTGATTTTTCTGATAATATTCTTTTTTTGAAGACTCCCTTCCATAGCTTGAGGCGAGTTGACACTAGATCGATAAATAAACTTTGGAGGACTAATTTTGTTAATTTTCGATAAGTTTTGATTGTAAATATCCACTACTGATCTTATCATGAATTTTGACAAGTTTGATAACATATTTGAATGATCTTTAAGCTTTTTCAGCCTTGTAAAAAAATTCAGGTTTTCATTAGGTTTAGCCTCGAATTTCTCGAAAAAATCGTCTTTCATTTTTACAACTCCATGAATGAAAACGTCTTCAGGAAGTACTTTGGTCAACAATGTTTTTAGTTTTTCATTTCCCTCCACAAAGGTTTTCAAGTATTTATTCTTCGAGGTTTTCTCCAGATAGTGAAAGTTTGAAGACAGCTTTTTCAGTGAATTTTTCATCGACCGTTTGTAGCTCACGAATAAAAGCTTAATGTCTTCTAATGGGTCTTTTAATGTCGAAGGAAACTGAAGGATTTTTTCAAGGATTTTCAACTTTTGTATGAGAAGGTCGCATTTCGCCTTGAGAATTGAGTCGTTTTGAATTAGCTTTTCTATTATTTCTTGAATGGATGAGAGGCCTTCTTCATTGGTTTCAGATAAATTTGCCTTTTTTTGGTTAAGAGCTGACTTTTTTTCCACTTTTTTGAAAGATCGGAAAAAGTCTTGCAGCTTGTTGTGAAAATTTCCAGAATTTTCATGTATCTCTGAAATTATGAGAAAGTGAGACGAAATGATTGAAAGACTTTTTATGTTTTCAGTCATTGATTATATATAGGATTCATTCTAGTTATCTAAACTTATGAATATTTAGTTGTTTGAGTATTTTAATGAATTAGCAGTTTGATGTTTAATATTTTAGTTAAGTTTTTTGAAACATAAAGAAAATTCTTAAGTTAAAGTAATGAACTAGATGTTTATGGATTATCGCGTGGTTGAGTTTGGGTAGAACAGTAGATGGAATCTTAATGAATCTTGAAAAATGTATTAGAAAGGGTCACTCTTGAGGAATGGGTAACTTGAAATTATGATATTTTCTAGGACTGTTTATGTGCAAATTTCATATTTATGAAAAAAGGAATATGATTTGTACTTAAATAAATTTAATTTCTGATAAAATCGTGAAATTACCCAGAGGTATCAGCAGGGATGATATCGATTAATGAATCACAATTTAGATATCTAGTTAGATGTGATCTAAAATGGGATAAACTATTTAGATAAAGAAGTGGTTTTCATGGTAATTTTATTTGTGAGTCTTTTTTAGGATATTTTCTAAGTATATTTTACTGAAGATCATAAAAGATCTAATGTTATTTATTACGAAAGCTAAAATTCCTAGCAATGAGATGGTTTTATTAAAAATAATTATATTTTGTTAAGCATCTCTTCGAATTTAATTTAAATCAACTAGAAATCTCATATTATGACTACTATTCATTAAAATACTTAAAATTAACTATTTACCATAACTTTACTCAACACAAACCTATTTTTTTAAGCTTTTTATCATCTTCTTGAATTTTTCTTTCATAATCTTCTCCAAAATAAACAAAATTCTTAATTCCAAGAATAGAGTCCTTCAATCTCTGAATCAAAACCAAAACATTTTTATTCAATATCCGAAACTGTTGAATCATCGAATCCAATTCGCTCCCAGCTTCCTTGCCTAGAGTAAGCAATGTGATAAGCAAATCTTCTCTTTCATGAATCACTTTCAAAGCATTGATCAAAGTTTTTCTCGCCATTAAAAGTCTCTGAAGCTCGACTTTAACAGTAGCCGAATTGAATTTATTATCATAAAACATTTCCCTCGAAAGTCTCTTAAAAGTCCTACTCAGAACCTTAAGACTTCCTGATTTTTTATTATGCAAAATTTGTTCTTCAGTTAACAAACTTTCATCTTTTTCCCAGTTAAATTCAAAAGTCTCAGAATTAACATAACTTTCAAGTATCGACTTTTTCCAGTCAGGTCCTGTTTCACGTGAGTTTCTTTCAAAGCTATCAAAAGGGATGACATTTCTAAATGTTTTTCCTTCAGGTTTCCTTGAAAACTTTTTAAAGGTCCTGATATTAGGAACAGCTGAAATGATTTGTTTAGGTCTGGAGTAATAAAACGAGTTTTCATTAGATTTCAGTTCTTTTTTCATCGAAGAAATTTGCCTTCTTTGTGAATTTCGTGACTCAGATGAGTTTATTTTAAGAGGTTCTCTTTTTGGTAACAGTCTGCTTTGAATTTTTACTTTTGCTTGCGCTTTTGAGTTAACTTCACGAGTATCTGCTCGGGTCTTCAGGTCTTCTTGACGAGATTTGATGAAAGTCAGGTCGTCTTGTGAACTGTCATCTGCCAGTTCGATGGTATCAACACTTCCAAATGATTCCAAGTTTTTAAGTTGCTCGATTTCTAATACTTTTATTTCTTCTTTTAGAGCGTCTAGGTTTCTTTTGAGAGTCTCTTGTTGACTCTCTTGGGATTTTAGGCAAAGAGAGTTTTTTGAATGATGTTGGGCTCCTTCTTCGAAGTCTTCTGAATAGTCTGACATTATTGGAATGAAATGGAAATGATTTGAAAGTTTTTAATATAGGATGAAGATAGAAAATTTAATGAATTTATGAGATTTTAGTTAATTTTATGTGGGTTGATGAATAGGATGCTATGAGTCTTGTATATTTACTAGTTACTTTGAAGATGTATTGATGAAAATACTATCCCACTCTCCCTCCTAATTATCGTTGCAAAATATTGAATCCCGAGAAAATAATCAATCTAGAAATGGAGATATATAAATAGTGGAATATAGAAAGTCTTGCAAGCTTTGCTAGATTCAATGGTAATATATTTAGGCCAGACAACAAAATTCTTTAGTTTTTGATAAATCATCAGAAGAATCATTATCATGTTAAGAAGAAATGATCAAACATATAAAATTATGTGTTTCAGAAAATACTTCTATTGTAATTCTTGGGAATAAGCTTCATCTTCTTTGTGAAGTTTTCTTATGAATCAGGACATGAATGGCTTCAAGATACAATACACTCTATTTTTGAAATAAGCACCTTAAATGGGAAAACATTTCCCAACTCTTTGAAAAAATGATATCAATTTCTTTGAGTAGATTAGAGAATTCTTCATCCAATATATGACTTTAATAAATTCATGAAGTAACTAAATCATATTGCAATCTTGAATTAATTATTCGAATAATCTAAAAGTTTATAATCTATCAAATCTTGAATTAACTAAAAGATCCAACTAAAACTCTGACAAAATGAGTAACTAAATTAAAACATACACTTTAAATAACTAAACTTAATATGCAGGGACTTAATATGGATTCAAGTTCATTATGATATCATCAGAATAATATTAATTAAAAATCTAGAAATCATTAAACTTTAATCTGAGATTCCAAGTTAATAAATTCATTGATTAGATTATCTTCTAGCAAATTAACTTGCATTAGGTCAATCTTCAAATAAAATATGGAAGACTGTCTCATAAGATGCTGCTACCTTGAGTGTCCGGGTCAAGGAAAATACAGCATAAACCATTCAAACATGCACAAAGTCTGTGATATTCATTTGGAAGTGACAAGGTCTCGAAATTTTATAAGTTGCAGTTTTTGCAAATCAATTTGCAAGGTGATTCAAAGTTATATCTTGAAATTCACTCTTGAACCACAGGCAATCATCGTCCAAGACAAAAGATCAACCGAAATTCTGAATTTCAATGATAGTGAGTATACCCCAAAACAATCAGCTTCGATATATTTTCAGAATAATGAATCAGAAACTGGTAAAAATGAGATTGTTAAAAATTTAGATAAAATTCAAGAACCGTCTGCGTATTTCAATTATCCTCCAGTAAGAACTAATCATCCCACAAAAAAAAGCAATACTTTATCAAACCCCAAATTAAATAAAAAAAAATGTGAAAATTGTTTCGAATCCTCTGAAAAAATAACCTTAAACTGTGGCCACTACGGATGTTTAAAATGTAAGTCAAATACAATATGCAATATTTGCATGCATTCAGATAAATGTTTCTCTTGTAATGAAATTATATTTGATGATGCTATAAAGATCTGCAATCATATCTATTGCGAAAAATGCTACAATTACACCCCCGAATGTCAACATTGCTCATATTGTAGTAAATGTGGAGTCCTATTTTACAAAAAAGATATCTTCATTGAAAATAATGTCTTTATTTGCTTAAAGTGTAAAATTTCCACAAAAAATCTCTCTGTTTGCGATGCATGTGGCTCTATGACTGAAAACACATTTACCCAAAACTGCAATCATGAGATCTGCTCGAGTTGTTTAAATAATGGTCTTTGTTCAAAATGTTATAACGGGTTTCAAGGAATTTGTGAAGTTTGCAGATCGAATCCTGTTATAACTAAGCTTTTATGTGGACACCTTGCATGCTATCAATGCAGTAAAAATGAAAAGTGTCTCTGTTGTTTAGCTACAGAGTCTTATAAGAAGATACTTTTTACTAATCAACTTTGTGGATGGTGTAGGAAAAGTACGAATATTGTCGGATTTTTGATTTGTGATCATCTGGTTTGTGAAGTTTGCATCAATGTACCTTTGTGGATATTTGATTTTAAATGTGCAAATTGTGAAATATATGATAAAGATAATTATTGTATTATATGTAAAAGGATATCGAGATTTCAAGTAGATGATTGGGTTTTTAAAAAGATTTGCTGCAATAAGACTTACTGCTTTCATTGTAGAACTTATGAGGATGGCCTTTCACATAATCATAGATACCAATGATTTTAAATTAATGAATAGTATGAGCTTAATCTATGAATTTCCTAATAATGCCTACTTTACTGTTTAAGATTATGCAGAGTTAATCAACTAACTAATTTTTACGATATTTACACCAAATGATACCAGCTTGATTTGTATTAAACCAAGTTAAGCAATCCTAAACAGTTGATTTTTGATAACCTATTGCTTAATATAATGGTTTAAATATTATTATTTGTAAAAGGTTAAAGTAATTGATTTTTTATATGTTCACATATACTAGCATTAAAATCAACTGAAAGATTAGAAATTTTGTAGAATTACTGAATTAATATTACAGAAAATATTGATTCTTACCCAAGCACACATTTCTTATTGTAGCTATTCTAATCTTTGAATGCTTATTTAATTAGCAAGGATATTATCTAATAGAAATCGAGTTTAATTTAAGTATTGATATAATTCAATAACGAAATCATTTTAAAATCAACCAATTAACGAATGTATTTTGTTTAAAATAGAGGACATTGTTTTCAAATTCCCCAAATGAAATGCACTATCCTAACATCAAATAGTTCGTATCATGAAATCCATTGATAACCCAAAAATAAACTTTATTCTATAAATATAAGAACAAAATTTTTCAATTCTAAATAAAATCTATTCTTATAAATGCCCCAATCCTTAAATATTCAAAAACATCAGAATTCTCAAACTAAACTTTATAACATAACTTTCTGAAAAATCTCTAAAATCTAAACCATATTTCAGCAAGTCATCCAAAAAATTTCAATCAAACAAGTTAAATTTCAGTTAACCAGATCCTCATGTCCTTCATCATCTAATCCCCGTTAGAAACATAAAGATTCCCATTCAGCCAAGATAACGACAAACTTAAAATTAACTAACTTAAACATACCTATATCCAAGGGTAAATACAAACCTTACTCATCCTGGTCATTCTTGCCATCATTAGAAACCCTTTCATCATTCTTAAGACTTTTCCTTTCGTGATAAGCTCTCCAATGTTTTTGTATCAAAATAATTGACTTCATAACATCCAAATTAGACTTACGACTCACAGATTCAATCTCATTACTAGAAACCTGCCCATGACTACTGATACAAAAATGACAAGAGTTTCCCATTTATTACATCTAATCTTCAATAAGTAATGAGAAAGGCGGCTCTTCATTAAACAACAAAGGCTCAGAAATCTTGTCCTTTACGACAGGTTCAGGGTTCACAAAAATTTCATGAACTATTGCAGCTGGGGTTCCATTCATCTTTCCTTCATAATAAACAAAAATTTCCAAGAAAAAATTCGATTTTACTAGTTTTCCAGTCGCTGAACTCGTGTTGAAGTCTTCTCGGCCCATCAACAAGTCATGAACAAATACAAAATCAGGATCATCGACTCTACCAGCTCGTGGTTGAATATTAACGGTTCTCTGTATTTTCGATAAAATATTTTTAGACTTAAACTCCTGTCGAGCAGATGCAAACCTCAAAGTTCTGACGATTTGAGAACAGATTCTAACAATAGCCTTAGACGAGTTCGAGTTGTTTGGAAGTAGTTTATAAGTAAATTTTCCATTTATTGAACTAGGGTCCTTTCCTTGCGGTTGGATTATGAAAGAAGTAGCTCCTGATGAAAAAAAGCAGCAGCTATTGAGACTTACGTGTTTTGAGACTTCTTCTTGAATTGAGAGGCTTTCTGAACTTTTAACTGTCAAGTGAAGGTTGTAGCTAAGCTCGGTTTCTTTGCAGACTAAAGAGACTGAGAATAAGTAACTGATTGAACATTTTATGTAGTTTTTCTCCTGGTCTTCATCGGAAAAGTAAAAGGTTGAAGGGCAACGATGAGGTATTTTTAAACTGAAAGGAATTTTGTAGCTTCCGGTTAACATTTCACTCCAGTTTCGCACTTTTGTGCTGAAGGAATATACTTTAGATGTCTTCTCCGATGTTAAGCGAAAACTTTGATAGACTTTTAGCTCTTCTAGTCCGGTTGATGTGATTATTAGTTCACATTCAGTGAGTTTTGAGGTGAGGGTTATGAAGATATTACCGTGAATTAGCTGTCCTGCTGTCACCGATTCTTCTTCAAGGATAACAAATATATCAGATTGGTTCTCATTCGTAGCCCCAAAAAAGGGTGCAAAAGAGAGTCGACTAGCCCTAAGAAAAGTCATTCTCTGATTAAAAACCATGCTATGGCGAATCAAAAGCTGATCAGACATTATATCAAACCCAAATCGAATGGTTCAACGAATAATTAATAATTGCAATGGATGAGATACATACAGGTAACAGCAACAGTTCCTACGAAGCCTGCCGTGAAAAAAGCGGAGATTACTCAACACTCGGTTCTTTCAAGTCCTCAATAAACTCTTTCCTTCATTCAACTCTAACGAAGCGAACCCTGACGAAGACCAAGAGCATCACAGAGCTAAAAAGCGAAGACCATTCAACTGAACTTTACGACGACGACGTCGACGAAGACTGTGACCGAAAAAGTGTCGCGAACTTCCAAAAGAACTACTTGGAACTCGGGCAATGGCCTGAAGTTCCAGTCCAAGTCTTCCAAACCTTCAAAAACAAATACAGAGGAATGAAGCAAAAGTTAAAAGAATGCAAACTTCAGAAAGAAAAAACTGAAAAAGAACTGAAAATGTTCCAAAATGGAGAAGTTCCTTGTAGGAACTGCAATGACTTAAAAGAAAAAAATAGTAAAACAAAAGCGGCACTTGAACAAGCTGTTAGTTTAAGTAACTTGCTGTTGAAAGAACTGAGAAAATACGAGTCTTCTAACAGTAGTATATCGGAATAATTAATGTTTATAATTAGTGACTAGGCAAATACTGTTAATAGAAACTTCTCGCCTTGGTCTACTCCTAGATACGAGTCGCATAACAAGTAAATCATCAGGTCGTGGTTTCCTGGATCGGGCGCCAAGAAACTGATACCAATGCAAGATTCTTTCATTATTTTCACTTTTTTCACTCCGAATAACTTGTTACTTTTCGGCGCTCCTATGAACACCCACCATTGCTCTTCCTTCTCGAATGGGAAGAAACTTGACCGAACGTCTTGATAATCTCCTTCCCGTTCGAATTGAATCTCGATTGTCACTAATTCACCTGAGACTGCTTCTATCTTTTCAAGGAATTTCATTGAAACTGATGGATATGCGTTGCAAGTCGCAGCGATTTGGGATAATTGAGATTTTTCAAGTTTTAACAGGTTTAAACGGAAGTCGTCTTCTAGGTTCATTAAGTCGATTATGTCTTCTACACCGTTTTCTTTGCATTTTTCGACTAGGTCTTCTGTGAAATGAGGAAGTTGCAGAAGTGAACTGTCCTTATCCCAAAGTGCTTGAGTTACCATTTGAAGTAAGGTGATTGAGTATATCGCCGGCCAGAGCCAGCCGTGATTTGCACTTATATCAGCAAGTGCAGAGATAAGCACAGGGATTTTTTTCAATAGTAAAAGAGTATCAGAAGTCAATTCTGGAGTAAGAGAAAGTCTTGAGAAATGAGCAGAAATCAACAGTAAACACTTAGAACTAGGAGTATTAAAATAAGCTTTTTCATAAGGATCAGGTAAACAAGCATTAATTTCTTTTAAAACTTTCTCCTCAGAAGGTCTAATAGGAAAATTTTCCAATTCAACAGAAGCCACCAAGATCTCCAGTAAACTTTTAATTTTACATCCAGGTTGCAATGAGTTCGAAAACATATCAGAAGTCCCACATTTGACATTATAATGCGAAGTGATCAATGCAAGATTCGTGCTCTGTACTTCAAACTCATCAGTTTCAATAAACTTCATTTTTTCTAAAGTGTCAAAAGTGTTTTCAACGAGTTCTGAAAGATGATCATTTATATGAGCCCCAGATGTTCCTTGAAGGTTGTAATAGTTCGGGTTTTGTGTAAGTCGCCGGTACATAAAAGTCCAGGTGAGCCAATCGACTGCATCTTGCATGGAGTTTATTGTTTTCGACACGATTTCTGAATTGTAATGATCTTCCAGGCAATGGTCCAAAGAAGACTCGACGGGGCAGGACTCGTTTAAAAAAGTTTTAAAAAAACTCTTTTTAGATGAATGGCAAAGGATCATTGCAGTTGAAGGCGATTTTGTAGCAGCTGAAAGCATTTGAAACATTTCACTCACTGAGTAGTCTTGGAACCTGTGCTCTTTTCCGTTGTACCTGCAGGAGTCCATCACAAGAACTAACCTTGCGTTGATCTCGTAAGTCCACATTAAACTACTTGGAAGAATAGCGATTTGAACGGTTCCAGCATTGAAAGATTTTATCATCTCAAAGGAATCATCCCCGATTATTGCGATTCCATGTTGATAAGCGTGATTTAATAACTTTTCCTTGGATCCTAAAGCGCCTTGAGAGTAAAAAGTTACACCTTCTGATGAACTGTGAAGAATCAGGTCTAATGATAACTTTTTCGCAACTTTTCTGTCTGGTACAAATATTACAACTGGGTCTTTTGGCGCGTAGGACTTTATTGCTGCGTAGGCTGGCTTTGACATTGCTAAAAGACGTGACTTACGGTAGTTTTGCTCGAAAGTCTCTAAAATTAGACTTAATGGGACGCTACGCATCTGGGGAGGGAAGGAAAAAATGTGTTTGGAACCTAGCCACTCGGCCAAGTTATGAGCATTCGTCAAGCACGAGGCAAGTCCAACAATCCTCATCTGTCCTTCGAGCTGAGTCATGGCGAATCTCATCCTCGAAACAGCCACTTCCAAAAAGCTTCCACTTTCAGCCAAGAGATGAAGCTGATCAACAACCAACAAGTCAATAATTTGAACAGCTTTTCTTTGCCTCCATCTCCTTGTAAGTACTTCAAAGTGTTCAGCACAAGTCACCACAATTTGATTATCATTCAAAAGTTTCAAGTCAACCTGCAAATGTCCAGTCGTTAAGCAGATGCCTTGCGCAAACTGTTGAATTTTCAGAAGTTTTGAATAAACAAGTGCAGCACTTTCTCCTAACTGAGTCAAATAAACAGCTTTACCTGATTTATCAGAAAGAAACTTTAAAACCGTCATCAAACCTACAATGAACTGCCCGTCAGGAGCAGCATAAAGAAAACTTTCAGAACTTTTAAAAGCCACTTCAAATGTTTGTGACTCAAGCAAGGTGAGAGTATCGCCGCCGAGTAACTCGACAGCATCAGGCCATTTAAAAGCAGGAGTTTTGACTAAAACAGCCTCAGGTTCATTATAAGGAAAAGGCTTTTCAGGTAGAATCAGATGTCGAAAAGAAACTGGAAGAAGACTTTCACTCGCAATCCACTTGTCAGAAACAACCCGAATAAAGTACTGAGGAGGAAGTGGGTCGAATAAAGGCACAACAAACACGATGAGATGTTCAAGTTCTGAATGTTTTAACTTCAAAACAAACTGCTCATGATGTAAAATAACTTCACTGTCAACATCTTCTACAAAAATCCAGAAAAGTTGAAAGTTTCCATGAATGGCTTGGTCCCATTCGAAGTCTTTTTGAATGGAAAGTTCGACTTTTAAAGAACTTCTGGTTATTGGCTGGACAAATGCGTTTAAAGCGAGTCTTGGGAACTTTCGGATCAAGTCGTAAACCATGGCTGCTTTGCTTGGAAGTTTTAATAGTTCTGTCAGTTGTTGCACTGTTAAATCATGGTAAAGCTCCCAACCTAAACCTTCCTTTTTTTCTAGTTTTAAGATAAGATCGTCTGGTAATAAGTTGAACTGACGCAGAGGGGACATCACTGTCCACATTCGGTGGATTATCATTTTGTAGAGGTTTAAACTTGTCAAGGCTAGGGAAAGCCAACTTTTTTTGCAGCAGATCTCGAATAAGGCTCGCATTATTCGTGCTGCACTTTGGCTGATGTATACCATGTCGGCCATTAAGGTGAAACCTTCGAGTTTTAGCTTTGAGATGAAACATTGAAGTAAGATGTTCATCTTGCTGCTGCCTTCGTCCATTGATCCTTTTATTGGGTATGGGACTTTTTCCATTAGTTTTGCTATTTCTTGTTTTTCTTCTTCTCTTACAGGGATGTATTTAAACTCCTGACTCAATCCAAAAACCTTAAGCAAATCCACAGGTCCCATAAACGGTTTAAGCAATTCATTATAAGTTGAAATAGATTCAGGTTTAATATAATAATTCGAAGCAATCTGTCCAAGACTAGTCTGTGTAAGAATTCCCAACTTTTTATCATACTTGACCAGTCCATGTCTATCAAGCACAACAGCAGCAGAATGAACCAAATCAACTAAAAACTGTTCAAAGTCTTCATACGCAGCATTTCCATACCCACTTCTATTTTTACATGCCCTAATCGGATAATAAGTACTTTTGATCCAATCAACACAATCCTTCAAAGTAGCTAAATTTCCCAAAACGACTTCAGCATTAATCAAATCAGGTAATGCAGAAATAAGCTGAGACTCAATCGGAAGTTGCTGATTAAGCAAAGACAAGTAATACTGTAATTTTGACGAAGAAGTGATAATAACACCCTCGCCTTCCGTGTCGAAATCAACTCGACCTGCCCTGCCAATCATCTGAAGCATGTCCTGAGGTGAAATTTCGACCCAGGCGCCTTTTTCAGGGCTGTAGACTTGAGTGCCTTTGATGATCACTGTGTGAGCTGGCATGTTTACACCCCAGGCAAGAGTCGCTGTTGAGACCAGGACTTGGATGTGCTTGTCTGCGAAGAGGTCCTCGACTAGCTTTCGGTCGTCTTTTGAGAGACCTGCGTGATGAACACAAAAACCACTTGGCATCAAGTCTTTCACGTCTGGGTTTTCGATACTTTCAGAGGTTTGGGTTAGAAGCTCTTTGCTGTGAGAATGATCTTTTACAAATCTTGATTGTTCTTGCTTTTGTATTGATAGGTCTCGAAGGTATTTTGCGGTTTTTATGGTTTCTTTACGGCTGTGGACGAAGATTAGCACTTGGTGTTTTCCGGCGTTTTCTAAGACTTTTTCGTAGCAGATCTCGTTCATTAGTAAGAATCTTTTTATTGCTTTGGTCTCTGTGATTCCGATAAATTTTTGGGTTAGGGGGACTGGACGGTAAGTCCTATCAAAATAAAAAACCCCATCCTGCTTAACCTCTAAAAACTGAGCAACATCCAAATAATTCGGCAAAGTAGCAGAAAGTCCAACAATCCTAATCTTCTGACTTCTCGCAGCACTTAATTTCAAAGTCCTGGCAACAATAGCTTCAATAACAGGTCCTCTAGGGTCATGGAGCAAGTGAACCTCATCAATAATAACAAGCCTAAGCAAATCAGTGAAAGTCCTATCTCCACTTTTCCTAGTAACAATATCCCACTTCTCAGGAGTCGTGACAATAACCTGAGTATTCTGAATCTGCCCTTTAGACAAGCTCGAATCCCCAGTGAGTTCTTTAACACAAACTCCATACTTTTCCAATCGAAAAGCAAGATTTCCACAAACTTCACTAACAAGAGCCTTCATCGGTGCAACATAAACAATTTTCACATGAGCCAAGTCAATTTCTCCATCATTCTTCACACATTTCTGTAATTCTCTTAAAATAGTCATCAAGCTGATATTCGTCTTCCCAGCGCCTGTCGGCGCACATATCAATAAATTCTCATCACTTTCAAAAGCTGCTGGAAAAACCTGAGTTTGCACCTCATTCAACGCCTTGACAGTGAAAGCAGCCTTACAGAAGTCAGGCAGGTCTTGATGCAGAAGAGTTTTTGACTGCACCCTGGAAATTCCAGCGGGAATCACGATTTCTTCATATCCGGGTTTCACTTCTTTTGAATGGTTTCCTGGAAGTGAAACTTTTCGACTTGTAGAGCCTGGGTCGAAATGTAAACAAGACAAATCAAGAACTCGCTTTGGAGGAGCTAAAGAAGAAGTTGTATTCGGTACCAAAAAATCGACCAAGGCCTGACCGTGAGTTGTTTGAGATAATTCTTGAAGAATCGCTTGTTTTTCTTCAGAACTTGATGACTTGAAAAACTTTAGACAATGAAAAATTTCGAACTTGTGGGAAAGAAGGACTGTGATCAGGTCGAAATTCTGGAACCCAAGACACATCACCAGTCGAGTCTCACATCTCCGAAGGTCGTCGATTTGAAGGATTTCTAAGACTTGAGATTCTTTTGTGGAAAGGTTTTCATTGATGAAAGAGCTCAACTGTCTTGAAAGCCAGTCAGCGTCCAGGTCTTTCAAGTTAAAACCGACTTGGTCCATATTCTCGTCTTGGTCTTCTACAGCGTCTTGATCTTCCTTTTCTAAATCAACAACCATTTCTTCAGTTTCTTGATTTTCTTCTTTTTTTCCACTGTAGTCTATCAGAAGTTTCGACATCGCCAGAAGTTTACTAAAAACACTTTCATCGATTTTTCCTAAAATTGCTTCGATTTCAGACTTTTTGTCGATTTCTTGAACTTCTTCTAATTTTAAAGTCGCCAGGATCTGGTCAAGGGCTTCTTTCACGATTTCATCTGGAGAGTCTCCGAAGAAGTTCTGGGTCATTGAAAGCATCTGCTCGTAGATACTTCGAGTTTCATTGGTTTTTGGATGGTATAACAGAGAACCTGTCGCTATTCTTGGTAAAGGCTTTGGTTTTAGTCTAAACTCGTTTTTTAAAGAGGCTGGGGGAAGGGAGTAAGAAGTCTTGTCTCCCATTTTAAGAATTTTTCCTTTCAAACTTTCGGCCTCGCCTGACGGCTCGGCTTTGGACTTTGATCTGGCGCCTTCCATTTGGATGACTCGTCCTTTGGTTTCGCGGTAGTCGAATTGGTGTTCTCGCAGGTGAGGCTCCATTTATGGGTCTTTATTGGAAGAGTAGATTGGGTAGGTGATAAGAAAGGACTACTGGGAATGAATATTTCTGGTTAGAGGAAATTTTTTAATTGATGAAAAGATTGAGTTGCTTTTATGATTTTTTTTATTGTGAAAGTTTTGGTTGAAAGGAAAATTGAGATTTTTTAGTTTTTTAATAAATGTTGTTGGAGTAACTTATATTTATTATGCAGGATGGAGGAATTCGAAATGATGTCGAAACTTGGCTTCGGTATATCACCCAAAAGCTCAGTAAAAACATTTTAGACTTCTCAGCTATACAGAGATTGATACATATTATCATTAAAAACCCGGATTTTCAGGAACTCATTGCCTCTTTAATGATTAGAAATCTTGAAGTTGAAGTTGAAAATACGGCTGTGATGATGCTTCATGTCATCAACACTATCATTTTTAATCTGAGAATCTCTATCACTGATAACTCTGATGCCGATTTCCTTGGAAAAATACTTGATCAGGGACTTGAAACTTTAGATAAACATTCGAAGAGAGGGTGGAAGGACTGGCCAGTTCAATTAGGAAGAACATTAATGGAATGGAAGCAAAACTACAAAATCGAGAACCGTCTCTCTAAAGAGCTTCAAAAACTTCTAGAAAACAGTGAAAAAGAAGACCTAAAGCTTCGAGACGTTCACTTCACCTGCATAGAATGCATCCAAGACCTAAGCATTTTCCTAAAAGACCAGAACTCAGAATCAATATCAATCCACCTTCTCCGTATCTGGGAAAATTCTTTCCAATTCTCAGAGCCTCTTCTAGAGCCCTACAACAAAGTCCTATACTCAGACTGCAACAACGAAGGATGGAACAACATAATAAAAATCACTGAAAAGTACCTTGTGAGCATGTTATCCTCATCAAGTACAATCAATCTAATCTTCAGAAACAACAACTCCGACAAATTAGGCATCATTCCACAAGTCTTCACCGTGATGCACGCAGCGACATTCATCGAAAGTTGCGTAGGTGCAAGTGTCCGGGCATTGATGAGTCTTTTAAAAAACACAGACGTTCAAGCAGCTTTACTTTCATCAAGTTTTCAAAGATGCATAGACGAAGTGATAAACTTCTTTCAATACACCCTGGAAAACATGCATTCTTTAAGTCCTTTTCTAGGAAAGTACCTTTGTGAAACCTGTGAAATCATAAAAAAAACAAAACATCAGGAAGACTTCTGGAATGAAATCAACGGTCTTTTAGTTCTAAGACTTCTCGCACCTGCAGTTTCGAACCCGGTACTTGCAGGAATAGTTGAATACGCTGATATGAACGCTGTCCAACTACTGACTTACGCCGCGAAAATCATTCAACATGCTTGGGTGGGAAAAGCGATTGAACATGGAGATTTAAGCAACTTGGCCTGGGTCAATGAAAAGATTCCAAAATGGCGAGGAGGGCTTCAGAACTCATTTTACAAGATGTTAAACAACAGGAAAAACGAGCCAAAAAGTCTCGCCTTGCCCAGGGCTTTGTTAATTTATGACCTTCAGGGTGTTATGGCGAAGGTCAAAGGCTTCAGCTGGGCTAGATGTCCTGGGTCGTCTAAAGTAAAAACTGTTTCTAAAGAAGAAGTCAAGGTGAAGGAAGAGCCGAGGAAGCACTTTGAAGAGATACTTGAAGATATTCAGCCTGAAGACGACATCCATGACCTTCCTATTCCCATCCCCAAGGCCAAAGCTACAAAATATGAAGAAATCGAAGACTCAACACCCAGCATGCAGTCTCTACCACCAGTGCTTGAAATCCTCGGACAACGTCAAAATTACATCAGAACAGCCCCACCAGACGCCTTCAAAAGCACCACAATCGACATCATCCATGAAGAACCTCCTCAACCACTAAAAGAAAAACCGAAACTCGACATGAAAGACTTCAACTCAAGGTCAAAACAGACTCAATGTGAAGAAGCCCCAGTCTTCACCCAAGTCACCCAAACTGATGATTTTTCTAGTTCTTCAAAACTTGTTCAGACAGAATCAGAAAATTTTTCATCTAAAGCTGTTCAGACTGAACCAGAAAAACAAAGAACGAAAACTCGTTCACGATTTGAAAGCACTATTCACATCATGGACCAAGAAACATCCACTGAACTTAAAATTGAGGAGATGCTTGAAGAGTACTCGAAAATGAAGGCGAAGTTTGAAAGTCTTCATAGTTATAAAGAACAAGAAACTTCTAGAATTGAAAAAATTAATAAGTGCTGGGCTAGTCAGTTTCATGAAGTTAAAGTTGAAAATTTGGAATTGAAGAAAAAGATTGAAAATTTGCAGATTGAATTGAAAAATGTACAGAAAAGTAAAGAGGAAGTTCCTGTTGTTGAGGCTTTGACGAAAACTTATAGTCATAGTAAGTTGAGGGAGGACTTGTTGCAGAAGTTTTTTGTGAATGATGATCATTTTTTAAGGAAATGTGATCCTTATTATTATTTTGATTTGGAGGATCCGTGTAAAAGTCAGAGAAGTGAAAATTTCAGTGTTTATGAAGACCCCAGGCTTTCGGATGGGTTAAGTATGGGGAAATTTAAGTAATTATATATATGAGCTCGAGAAGGAGATATTCTAGCTCTTCTAATGATAGTTATAGAAGGTCATCCTCTAGTCGTGATCGATATAACCGCAAATCTAGAAGGTATTCAAGGTCACGGTCTCCTAGAAATGGAGGCATTTCTAATCCTCCTCCTGACCATCCAGAAGCAAACACCGGGAACAATGTTTATGTCTCAAATCTCTCAATAGATACAAAAGAAAGTGAGCTCAAATCTCACTTCTCAAGATTCGGTGCGATAAAAGATGTTCGAATAGTTCGAGATCCGATAACCAAAGATTCCCGAGGTTTCGGCTTCGTGACATATGAACTTCCAGAAAGTGCATCAGAAGCAATAAAAGAGTTGAATGATAAAGAACTAGATCGAAGAAGGCTTCGAGTTGAAAAGGCTCGGCGAAGCAAGCCTCATGAAGCCACTCCAGGAAGTTATTGTGGCCCTGCAGGCGCTTCAAGCAAATACCGTCATACAGCCAGGTACCGCCGACGGAGTCCATCTCCAGTATATTCGCGCCGATCGAGGTCTCGGTAACTAACTCCCTCTAATTATCTACGACAGCTAATTCTACTCATATCCACCTAAAACCCCTCATCTACCTCAAGACTTGACCTTTAAAGTGTCTTCGAAATAAATGAAGAACTTTTCTGAATATCGAAAAAATTGTATTCAGAAAATTAAGATTTTCATTTCTTTTTTAGATTATTAGTAAAAGTAATGACAACTTTATTAAATCTTAATTTATTCAAGAGGTTTTTTAGTTGTCTGGCCTTTTTTATCGAAGTTCTGTAAAATTTTTATTCGATTAGAAGCGTTTCTGCTCATTGTTCTTCTTGCAGTAGACTTAAGAGAAACTGCTCTTCTTTTCGGTTCACTTTTATTAGAGTTCCTTCTTCTGTCCCTATCTAAAATTTCCTTGACAGACTTCAAGACATTTTCAGGTAAATACTTAGAAAGGACCTTATCCAGGTCCCTTCCAAGTACCGCAAAGCATTCTTTAGCCGAGTCTCGAACATCAGGAGAAGCTTCTTGTACATATCCAGCAACAGCGATAACCATTCGATCGATTCCAGTAGGAAAAGTTTTACCAATTCTCTGAAAGACCTAAATATCACCTACACATTTACAGCATAACGCAAGGGTCCTCTTCACTGAACTTGACTTAGCAGCAGAGATATTAGTGAGTAAACAAGGAATAACCCGAGCAAGACTACACCCACTGACACATTTCGACAAAGCTTCAGTAGCAGCTTCTACAATGAAAACATTCGTATCCGAGCTTTTCCTAAGCAACAAAGTCAAAACACTTTCCACTTCTGGATCAAGGAATTTATTAAGATTCGTGCAAAACTCTCCTAAAGCAATTATCGAGTTTTTACTCAAAGCTGAACGAAGCGAGTCTCCCCATTTGACTAGATCACTGACCAGTTTATGTGTTATTTGACTGTCCAGGATTTCCTTGTGAAATTTTACTACCCTTCTGTAAAAATCCGCTGCTTCAAACTGCTTTTCCCAGTTATCCTCTTCAAGACTTGTGTATTTCTGCAACTCTTCTGAAGGATTACTGATTTTTTCTAGTTCAGTCCAATTCGTGTAGGTCTTGTCGATAATCGACTTTTTTGTCTCTTCAATCTGAAGAGAAGGAAGGCGGTTTGAGGAAGGAGTTCTTTTTGGAAGAGGAGGTTTCAGGAACTCTGAACTTTGCTTTAAAAGACTTTTATCGACAGGGTCGTTTAGTACTTTTAAACTCGCTTTTTCTATTGCGCTGATTGCGAAGATACTTGAAAAATCACTTTTATTTACACTTGAAGACCTGGGAATAGAAGAAATCGTTGAAGGCACTGAGTTGAATTTAAACTCTTGAGTAGATGTCGGAGTTGGAGAGTAAGAAGTCCCATTAAACTTCGATAAAAACGTGCTACTCGCTGTGGGCGACATTGAACCCTGGACCAGACTTGAAGGTGCAGTAGTCGGGATTGTTTTAGGAAAAACTATTAAATTGTTCTCAAGTCTCGCTATTTCTTCTACCTCGAACCGTGCTTTTAACCGTGAAAGTTCAAGGTCGTCAACTATTGGCTGAAGTTGCGAAATTAACTGGTCCTGCCCGAAAAGCTTCCCGAAGACTGCAAAGGCTTCTTCAGTCACTTGACGAATTTTACTTTTCTCGTCGTCCAAAAGCCTGGCCAACGACGGGATCAGGTCAATTCCTTCAAATTTCAAACCTTTCAGCCCTGCACTGATGAAAAGGTTAAGAGTTTCTTCTCGAACATGCCAGTTTTCATTTGCAAGACCTGAGACCAGGTCCTTTAAAAGTTCAGGAGATTTCGTTAAGACCTGTAAAATCACCTTAAAAGCAGATTTTCGATAAGGAATCGCGGAATCTGCAAGTTTTGTTCTTAAAACAGGGAAAAGTTTAGTAAAGTTTAAAGTTGACTTGCAAAGAGTTACTGCAATGCGAAGACCAGCGCCTACAAAGCTTTTATTTGTTTCCATGAGGACTTGGTTGAGCATTTTCATTAGTTCTAATTCGTAAGGCAGAAGGGTTTCAAAGTCAGGCATGTTGCACAAGATCTCTTCTATTGATTTTAATGCAACTAAACGAGTTTTTTGGTTGTCTGTCGTTGAAAACTCTAAAAATAACTGAGGCGGAATTATTCCGAATATGAATCCGTTTTCGTTTGCGAGTCTTATTGGAGGACTTGTGCGAAAGATGGAATCTCTTATTCGTCTTCCGATGCTTCTGGCAAAGACTGCAGTTTCTTTATCAGCGTCGTTTATGACCTCTGCCAGACTGTGCATCACCCGGTGAAGGCCTTTCACGTTTCCTTTTTCGACAAGTTCTTTAAACATCTCTAGACAGTTCTTCTTGATTTTCTCGTTTTTTGTGCTTTTTATTAGTGCTTCGAAGATTTCTTCAGGGTCGTCGTTCAGGATTAGAATTAAAAGCTCGAAGATTGGCGTGGAGAAGGATTTATCTTCTAAGAAAATTAGGACAAGAGGTAGCTGTTCGATGATAATGGTACGGTCCAGACCTTTGAGTAGTTTTAAAACTGTCATGATTCGCGAGGAGTCTTCTTTCGGGTATGTCGAAGGGATGTTCAAATGCAAAGATGACGACAGGTACAGCTCCACCTGGTCCAGCGCTTCTGATATTGATGGGAATTCGCTCTTGCTTTCCATTATAACAATTATTTAACTAAAATTACGCTTTCTTCTCAAAGTTCCTGAATTTTCATGGTGTGAGCCACGTCTTGAGTCCTTGTTGCTATTGATGTACCCACGACGAACTGGTGAACGAGAACGACGTCTTCTTGGAGATACTCGAAACTTTCCACGGCCACGAGATGGTCTTCGCTTTGAATGGCTTGAGTTTGAAGAACTTGAGAGACTTTTACGGCTTGATCTGCTGCTTGAGTCGCTTGATGAGTCTTTTGATCTTTTAGACCCTTCTGAACTACTTGAATTATTTGATCGACTTGAACTGCCTGAACTTCCAGAGCTGCCTGACGATCCACTCGAGCTACTCGATTTCCTAGAAGAGTTACTCTTACAACTCGAGCTTCTAGACGACGAGCTAGACCTTTTCGATGAAAATCCAGAATCAATACTCATAGAAACACTAAGCCGATCCTCTTCAATCTTCTTAATCGGATCCTTAAGTGCTTCAATCTGCATGACCTCAACCTGATCCTCATCACTTTCCGAGGTCTCTTCACTAGTATCACTTTCTTCATCAGCTTGTGCAGGAAAAGTCTCCAAATGTTTTCTAAGTTCCTCAGTGAGTTCTCCAAGTCCAATAGAAGTGAAGAAGTTGATGCAAAACCTTGTATTTCTAGGAATATCTTTCAAAAACAACCCATCAAAGCACCCTTCTAATTCAAAGTCCTTAAACCTAAGAATCATATTTTCAGTGCCGATGTTTTCAGCGATTTCTTGCATCAAGTTTTTAATAAAAATCCTGCTTGAAGAAGTAGTCTGGTCCTCAGACAAGACGATTATTTTCATGACTCCCCAGGTGATCGCATCAGTGAATAGAAGATGAGCGAAGAACTTGCTGATGTTTCTTAACTTGTTAGTTTCATATCTATCGACTGTACTGTAAAACTTGAAAAACTCCTCCTCCAAGAAGTCCTTATACAGCGGGTTAAGAATTGAAAACCTTTCAGCTAACAATCCATAAAACCTCAAATAAGACCTTTCATGCATACAACATTCTACAATCATATGAGCGACTTCCCCTTCTTGTCCAGGACGTATTTTAAGTTTCAACATTTTATTAGCACATTCTTCAAAATCAACACTAGACATCACATTCAAGTAAATCATTTTCTTTAAATTCACAGTATCCGCATCAGTCATATCACGAATGACGACTTTTTCCCTTTGCTCTTCTTCTTCCTCTTCAACATCTTCCTGACTATCCTCATCTCCAAGTATTTCTTTTTTAATTTCTTCCCAAATCTTCTCATTTTCAATGAACTGAGGGTCGACTCTAAAAACATTAAACTTTTCTTGCAAGTCAAGTGACTGATCTAAAGTGACTTCATGAGTGACTTTATCAGAATCTTCAACAAGGTCCAACTGCTGCAGGACTCCCGGGTTGTCTCTGAACTTTTCCTTGCGGACGTTCATCAGCTGCTCGATCGTGTATTGGACTCGCTTTGAAGTGCCTCCTTCTTGCAAAATCGCTCTGAGTCTCTCGAAAATCACGTTTGTTCCTAATGGACTCATTTCACTTAACACTTGACCACATTCTATTAGAAAGTCACAGACTATCTCGATAGAGTCTTCTGTTGATTGCTCTATTAGTAAGGCTGATACTTGAAGGGGAAGGATCTCGTGAACTACTTGCTGGTTAAATAGATGAGCAATGAATTTTAATGAACCTACGCAGGTTAACTTGTCACTGCGCTTGTAAGAACGTTGGAATTGATTTATTAGACGGTGAACTATCAGGAGACCGACTTCGGGAAGTTTTGTGTTTATCACGGCAACTAGGGCTGCGTAGACGTGGGTGAAGTTTGGAGCGGCTAGTTGACCTTGAAGGAGACTTTTGCAGAGTAGGCCACGACCACGTAGGAGGTTCTCACTGAATAGTTCAAATATGATCTTTGGCAGGTTGCTGATGTTTGCCTTATTAATAATTCCATTCAATGACTTTCGAAGCAGGTCCCACATTAACCTTTGATATTCCTCTGAAGACTTATCTTCAATCTCATCCCTCATTTGAGCCAGTCTAAACGGAGGAATATAAACTCCTTCTTTGTTCCTCGCCATTATAAATGAAATTGTCCTTGGTTTTCATCTTAATTCTAGTCACCCTAGGAAGCAGATGTTCAGATAAGCATATCTGTGAAGGCGAATACAGCTGTTGTAAAGGAGACAATGACAAATGGGGCTGTTGCATATTCGCAGCTGGAGTTTGCTGTTCAAATAGTCGATGCTGTGCTCCTGGTTGGGCATGTTCAAGTGACGGTTCTGAGTGTCTTGAAGATCCTTACGGCTTTCTTGCAGAAGTCGGATACTCGACCCAAACAATTGAAAGCCAGGAGACTTTATCAGGTTCTCATTCAAGCCAAAAAAGTTATTAATGCTAAGGTTTGAATAGTTTAATAATTATTGAGAAGGAATTTTAAGGATATTAAATGTTTATACTTGTTGAATGGCTTTGAATTGTAGATAATAATTTTAATCAATTTCAATTTCATTAAACTAATGATATTGATTTATTCCAGATTCCATTTTAAACAGTTTGTCAGTATTCATCTAAATCATTCACTAGTTTCAAGAGATGACATCAAAGGCCATATAAATGTCAGACCTTAAAAACTACAGGATTCTTCGAGGACTTGGAGAAGGAGCTTTCGGTAAAGTTAAGTGTAAGGTTTAAATAGTGGCTCAACATAACGTCACTGGTAGACGGGTCGCTATAAAATTAATCGACATAGAAAAAGCGAAAAATGAAAACCTTTATCACAACATCCGTCGAGAGGCAAAAATCCTTCGAAGTTTCAATCATCCCAACATAGTAAAACTGTACCAGTCATCTAGATACGACATTGTCATCTCAGAAAAATATTTCTATCTCATCTTAGAATACGTTCCAGGCGGGGAACTTTACAACATCATCGAGCGAGAAGGAAGACTCGATGAAAACCGTGCATGCATCCTTTTCCAAAAAATAACAGAAGCCGTTCATTACTTCCACAGTCGTAAAATTTCTCATCGAGACTTAAAACTAGAAAATATCCTAATCGACGAGCGTTTTAATCCGAAAATTTCTGACTTTGGTCTTTCAAACTACATGAAAGATGGAGAATTTTTAAAGACTTGTTGTGGTTCAGCTAACTACGCAGCTCCTGAAGTTATTTCGAACTCGAAGTACTGTGGAAGTGAGGTTGATGTATGGAGTTTGGGTGTTATTTTATATACTATTGTCTGTGGAAGTCTCCCCTTTGATGAGCCGACTTTGCCGAGTCTTTACGATAAGATCAAAAATGGAGTTTATCGAGTTCCTTACCACGTCTCTTCTGCTCTCTGCAGTCTTCTAAGTCAATGCTTTGTAGTTGACCCCTTGAATAGAATCACTTTGCCAGAAGTGATGAATCATCCTTGGCTTGGCAGGATGCAACTTTTATCATACCCTAAGATGAAAAAGTTTAAAAAAGTTGGAATTGATGATGGGATTTTTTATAGTTTGCTTAATAGTCAACAGTTTTCAGGACTTAGTGAAGAAGCTGCCAGGTTGAAAGAAAAGATTTTAGAGAGGAAAGGGTTTGACTTGTTCACTACCAGCTATGAGTTGCTTTATGATAGTAAACAGTATAATCAAAATGCGATTGAAATACCCGCTAAGATGTTTCCTGGACTTTTTTTTCCTTTTCGCACTTGCAATCCTCCGAATGACTGGAAATTTGGATTTTTTGCTCAGATGAGCACTGAAGAAATGGTTGAGGTTCTTTTCACTGTACTTAAAGACTGTAAATTTGAATGGAAAATTATAGAAAAGTTTAAAATTCGTGTGAGGACTATTGGCATGGTCACAAGAACGAGAATGAATGAAAATGATAATAGAACTGACCTGGGAAGAGATTTGAAATTCGAGATTTCTCTGTTTTTATCTGAAAACGACATAAAATTCGACTTCAGGAAAATCTTCGGACACAATCTCATCTTTTTAGATACTTTCGACTTAATCCGAAGAAGACTGCAAAATAAAAAGCTCTGATAACCAACTTTTCTAAAAATAAAGTTTTAAGATAATCCACAAATCCAGCAAGTCTAATTCTAAAATAACCAAACCATTATCTAAACCTAACTAAACCCAATCCTTCAGCTAAGGCAAAGAAACCAGGTACCCTCCATCCAGTTCGCTAAACTTAAACCCGCCTTGACTTAAAAAGTCTGAAACCGCCGGCTTTAACTTCGAAATTCCCCTGACCGAGTGCGACCCTCTGCCCTAAATAATAAATACCGTAACCACCTCAACCTTCTTGAAACTTCCTTTCACATGATTCAAAAAACTATCAAGCATGGCTAAAGCTTCTTCAATCTGCAGTCCATGTAAGTCAATTTTATCAGAATTTTCAACATCAGGGTTATTTCTTCTAAAAATCTCTCTAAAGACTTTCAAGTAAATCTCACGAAACCGTTTTTGATGTTTTTTTCCTTCATCTGAAAGTTTTTTTGCCTCAGTCAAGTTTCCTCCAGCTGCTGTATTTGCCGCTATTTGGAAGATAGTGTCGTGAGATTGCTTTTCTCTTTGCATTGTTGCCACTAGGTCCTCGAAATGCTGGTCTGGAAGCCGTGAGTCAGTCACCAGAGGCAGCAGCTCGGCAGGGGAAGGCTTCTGGGAAGAGGGTTGGACTGGGTGGGGGATGAAAATCGGACCCTCTGCTTGGATTTCTCGGTAGTTGCTTGGAAATAACTCTTTTAAATGGTCTAAAGTCGCTGTTAGACTGTCTCCTAACTGGAAAAAAGTCTCTTTTATTATGATGTCGTCTACTGCTGGAAAGGATTGCTTTAGGATCTTGATTTTTTTTACTGCGTCTACGTTGTTGCCTTCCAGGAAATGGTTGTTACGGTCTTTTGACCAGTAACCGTCGACTAGAAGCTTGCTTCTTGGAGCTTTTATCATGTCTGGGTATTCTTCGTCGTATTTTTTGGGAGGTGGATTGGGTTTTTCGAATTCTATCGACTCGTTCGTGTGGCCAAGTACATCAATAGTCAGTACAAAGTTCTTGTTACACTGATTAAAAACTCTAATCACATCATCTCTGCTAACATTAGGAAACATCTCAACAACCATCTCTTCAAAGTTCTGGTTGCACCTTCTATCAAGTGCCTGTTTGTTAACGAATCCAATAAAATCACTTCCAAATCCACTACTAAGGTCGTCTTCATTTTCTTCAACTGATTCTATGATAAAAGCAGTTGTTTTCGAGACATCCTCATTACACTGACTGAAGACTTTATCAATGTACTCCTGATCTTTATCCTCAAACATATCATGAAGCAGAGCCAAGTTGTTTGCCTTTCTCGACGAATTTTCACTTTTTTCATCAACTAAAAACGATTCAGATTCAACTGCCTTGACATCAGCAGCAAAACTAGAAAGATTAAGAATCGAATCTTCAATATTTTCGTTGTTTTCATTGTAAACTGCTTCAATTTCACCTTGTAAGATATTTGGAAACATTTTCTTGAGCTTAGCAAGATCTCTTTTTCTCTCTGATGGTTTTTTCCCTCTTTTTATGGGTGCCTGTGCGAAAGTGACTTTAGAACTTCCATAGCTTCCGTATTTCATTGTTTATTTCTTTAAAATTTACTTGTTGAATTATTTACTTTTTAAGGTCTTTTAGATCAAAAAGGATTTTAAGATAAAATTTCGTTATTCTTAAAAAGTCCTCTTTAAGCTCAATAATTTATAATTAAACAACTGTTAATAATTCTTTTCGAAATTTTTAAGATGATATGGGAAAATCACAGTGATTTTCATCCTTTATCTCGAATATAGATGAAAAACCATGTTTAATTGAATCACTTAATCGATTAGTTGCATGGATTATTATGGAAGAGCGAAACATCGATAAAATTTCTGAAGAGAGTAAAGATTCTGGGATTGTTAGAAAAAAATTCATGAGAAATGTAAGTTTCAGGTAGAATAAAAGACATATGACGTGTCCAGCGCCAGAGCTTCTGGTGGTTTTCGCTGAGGACTCTAGAGAAAACTCAAATTATCTGCAGGTCCCTCATTCGAATCTTCTTCTTCCAGGCGTTCAAAGAGATTTTAAATCAGCTTCAATGAATAACATATCTTCCGAAAGTATTGGAATCATCGAAGACTCTTCCTACATAAAATTTCCTTCAAAACCTAAAAGTCCAAATCGACTCAATAAGAAAACCAAGCCTCCACTGAGTCCATCTCAAAATATAATCAACCAGACACAAAAACCAAAAGAAAGAACTGAAAAGAGAAGCAAAACGATATTAGGCCAATCAAACGAAAAGAAAAAATCAACTTTAAAATTTTGTGATAGTCCCAAAGGACAAGAAGAGGTAAAACTCGACGTTACTGAGAAAAGAGACGGATTTTATTGGAACTCCTCAGGAGAAAGCACTCCTCACTTGTATGTCGATTACCAACAAAGACTAAATGGAATCCTATTGATTCACTTCGCTGAAGAAAAAGATGAGATTGGTTATATTTCAAGTGACTCTGATTAATATTCTAGTATTCAATATGCTTCGTACCATTAATCCGTATTTATATTGAGCATTCTCAGGTTAGTTTTCAAATAAATTCACTCTTTTCACCCTTTTTTCCATCCATCAATAGAAGTGACTAGAAAATCCTAAAATATTCTCATCTCAAATAAAAACAACCAAAATCCCTATTAACCAAATTCTCATTCCCAAACTTTTAATCTCTAAAGCTAAAATTTCCATCAACCTTCTAATTTTTCCAAATCCAAAACTCAATCCTCCAAAACTTCAAATAAAACTTTAACACACTTATCCAACTTTAATAATTTAATGGGCTGTATTCCAAATAAAAACCGTCCAATTCCAAAAGGCACTTCCCAATCGAAGCAAATACTTCCAAGTGACTCAGGCAACAAAGAAGAATTCAAAATAGACTCAAGCACATTCGTAGGTCGTCGTAAAGGAAACATCAAAGACAAATACATAATCGGTAACAAGCTAGGATCAGGAGCTTTCGGCTTTGTGAGAGTTGGAACTTTCAAGACCAGTGGTCAGAAGCGAGCAATAAAAACAATCCAAAAAGAAACAATCACGAAAGACATGAAAGAACATTCAAAGTTTTTCAGTGAAGTGGACATCTTGATAAAGGCGGACCATCCGAACATAGTCCGTCTTTACGAGTTCTACGAAGATGAGAAGTACTATCATCTAGTCACTGAATTTGTGAGTGGTGGCGAGTTATTCGACTTTATCATCAAAAGTCGAATGTTGACTGAACCTATTGCAGCTCACTTTATGAAGCAGATTTTAAGTGCAGTCGCTTATTGCCATTCAAATAAAATCGTACATCGAGATTTGAAACCTGAAAACCTTTTACTGGAAAAAGATAGTCCTGACTCGCTACTTAAAATCATCGACTTTGGAACTTCGAAAATTTATGATACTGGGTCGAAAATGACTCAAAAGTACGGCACTGCTTATTATATAGCTCCTGAGGTTTTGAAACGGGATTATAATGAAAAGTGTGATGTTTGGAGCTGTGGGGTTATTTTATATATCCTTCTCTCAGGGAAACCACCTTTTTATGGAAGAAATGACAGAGAAATCCTGGAAAGGGTGCAGAAAGGAACTTATAGTATGGAGGACCAGGAATGGAGCAGGGTCTCTCCTTCAGCAAAGGCACTTATTTCAAAGATGTTGCAGTTTAAACCTGCTGATCGAATCAGTGCTTATGAAGCTTTAGAAGACGAGTGGGTAGTGACTAACACCCAGACCTCCTTTAGACAAACTGAAAACCAAGGCAGTTCTCTGAATAATTTGAAAGCTTTTCGCACTGAAATAAAACTTCAACATGCGGTCTTGACTTTTATTTCTTCTCAGCTCATTTCAAGGGAAGAGTCGAAAAAATTAGCTGAACATTTCAAGGCTCTTGATAAAAATGGAGATGGAAAACTTAGCAGAGAAGAATTGCTTGAAGCTTATAAAAATACTCTTGGATATGAAGCTGCTGTTGAAGAAGTTGAAAAAATTATGCAGCAGGTTGATTCGAATAATTCTGGGTTTATTGATTATTCTGAGTTTTTACTTGCTAGCTCACAGAAGGAGAACTTGCTAAGCAAGAATAATCTCGACTCTGCTTTTAGAACTTTTGATTCTGATGGTAACGGAAAGATTAGTGCTGCGGAATTGAAGGAGTTACTTGGAAGTGGAGCTTATAGTAATGAACCTATTTGGGGGGATTTGATCAAGGAAGTTGATCAGAACGGAGATGGAGAGATTGACTTGAATGAGTTTAAGGAAATGATGTTAAAACTAGCGAGATAGTTAGATAGATTATATTAATGATTTCTTCTTTTGACTACTCATATCGAGTGACCAACCAAACAACAGACAAATCCACCCGAACCCCAAAATCCAGAAGAATCGTTGTGAAATCCTCAAAAATCAGTCAAACCCGAACAAAAAGCAAGAAAAGTCTTCTAAAACTAAAAATCGATTCAATTCCAACAAGAAACAGTTTAAAAGTATCCACAACCCTAAACACTTCTAAAAACGTATCCGGAAAGCGTTTAAAACTGAGTTCCCCAAGTCTCAACACACGTAAAAACTCTTCAAGACTTTACTCAACAGGTTCAAATCGTTCTCTGAAACTGACAACATCTCCAAAAAGCACTCATTTCGCATTCGAAAAACTTGAGTTTCCAATGAAACCCTCAAAAGCTTTGTCATTAATGAAAAACGAGCTAACTACTTTCGAGCATGGAGAAATTTTGAAGTACAGTGAAATTTACTACGTCGGCAGCATAAACAACAAGTTAAAACCGAAGCCGGAGCAAGAAAACAACGGTTTCGACGATAGTCACACTGATTACTTACTAGTGAAAAATGATCATATAGCTTATCGTTACGAGATTTTAAATCTTCTTGGAAAAGGAAGTTTTGGTCAAGTTTGTGAGTGTTTCGATCACAAGAAAAAAGAAAAAATTGCTTTGAAAGTCATAAAAAACAAGCCGAAATTTCATCATCAAGCTGCAATCGAGGTAAAAGTCCTGCACTGTTTAAGAGAGCATGACCAAGAAGACAGTAGAAACATCATCAGGATGAAGAATTATTTTTCGTTTCGCAATCACATCTGCATTACTTTCGAACTGATTAGTATCAACTTATACGAGTTTTTAAGACTCAACCATTTTCAAGGACTTTCCACATCTCTTATAAAATGTTTCGCAAAGCAAGTCCTAAACGCTTTAGACTACACCTCAAGTCTTTCAATCGTCCACTGCGACTTGAAGCCAGAAAACATTCTTCTTGTAAACCCTCAAAAAGCTGTGATTAAATTAATTGACTTTGGCTCATCTTGTTTTTTATCAGAAAGACTTCATACTTACATTCAAAGCCGTTTTTACAGAGCTCCTGAAATCATGCTTGGAATTCCTTACACATGCGCAATTGAC
The DNA here is from genome assembly GCA_006503475.1 of Stentor roeselii. Taxonomy (NCBI): domain Eukaryota; phylum Ciliophora; class Heterotrichea; order Heterotrichida; family Stentoridae; genus Stentor; species Stentor roeselii. The sequence continues at coordinate 54,901 of RSEH01000001.1, read as the reverse complement.
ATTTGGAGCCTTGGCTGTATTTTAATTGAACTTTACACTGGACAGCCTTTATGGCCTGGGGAATGTGAAAATGATCAACTTTTGCATATCATCTCTTATCTTGGCATGCCGCCTTCTGCATTACTTGATGTCTCTACTCGCAAAAGTCTCTTCTTTGAAAATGGAAAACTCAAAAAAAAAAATTTGAATGATGGAAAAGAAATCAGTCCTTTCATGTATCGACTTGATGATGTTGTTAAAAGTATTGATAAGGATTTTTTAGAGTTTATTGAAAAGTGCTTCGAGTGGGACCCGGAAAAACGAATCAGGCCTGGAGAAGCTTTGGCTCATCCTTGGATTGTTAATAAACAGAAAATTGGAGAGAAGAAAGCAGGGAAAAGTAAAAGTTAATAAAATGATTTTAAGGGTTTTGGAAAGATAGGGAAAGGGTATGAAGGGTTGGAGAGGTTTGAAGTTTGTCTTGGACTCGCTTGCGCTCGAAGATTAGCTCTTCTCGCAGGTTGTTGCAACGGAGGGTTAGTTGGTCGCATTTTGTTTTGCTGAAGACAAGCTCTTTTTCTAGCATGCTTATTTGTTGCTTGAATTTTTTAAGGCTGAGTGGATTTTACTCTTTCACTAGTCGAGTGTTTTCGAGATTAAGTTTTTCAAGGAAGATTGTGATTTTTTCGTTTTCTTCTGTAATCGTTTTGAATTCTTGTTTTTTTTTCTCAAGTTTTTCTTTAGTTATGTGAGATTTTTTTTCAAGTAAAAAACTTGCTCCATCTCTCGTACTTCCCACAAGCAAAGCAGACAACTGTTTCAAATCCTCCGAATTCAAAGTAACTCCTTCTTGACAATTAATCAACTTCGTAATAACATCTTTCCTGATTCTCGGTTTAGGCATTTCAATCTCATCATCAAATCCCTTAGACTGAAACTCCGGTTTTAAAAACTTTCCACTTTTCAAAAACTCAGCAAGTGCAAAAGTCAAGTCCTGCAAATAAAAAACCTTTAAGTTCAATTCAGATTCCTTGAAATCAAAAGGTGGAATAAAAACATCACTCAAACTTTTATATCGAAATTCAGAATTGATGATATGCGTGAGAGTCTCCAACATGAAATTAATTTCAGAATGCATTTCAGAATATTCAACTTCAGACTGTTCAGTGATCACCGGCGATTCAAAGTTTTCATTGACATCTCCTTTGCTTGAGAGTATAAAGTCAAGATTATTGACGTATCTTTGCCCAGTATCCTCAGACATAATTATTTCTTAAGTTAAATGAAAACTCACAGACTAAAGATACTGCTACTTGAAGAGAACTGGCAAAACAAAGACTCCTTGTCTTTCATCCTGACTTCTTCATCAGGTCAATTTTTCGAGATGAGTCTTTCTGAAGTGTCTCAGTCTTCTTACGATTTAAACACTTCAGAGACTATCAGCATCCGAATCAGCAACTCGATCACGAAAGAACTGGTAAGTCACATTGAGTTTCCTTTAGTCATGCTTCGAAAGCAAACTGAATGGATTCCTTTGATACCTTCCGGAAAGCCTGCTGTTAGTAAAACTTTTTCAGAACCTGTCAATGTTCCTAGGCTGCTTATTGAGTTACTTCCTATTAAGGGATTGAATGAACATGATAGTCAGGATTTTTTAGAAAGTTTCGCATCTGAACTCGCTTTGGTCTCTATGATGGAAAATTCTAGTCTGGATTCACAGGACTTAATGCAAAACTCGGATTGTTATGGAAAGTATAAGAGACAGTGCACTATCACTAAAATACTTGCGAAACAACTTGAACATCTTAGGGATAGGATTTTAAGTTGCAATGAAAAAGTTAAAAATTTAGAAAGTTGTTTGGAAAATGCGAATTTTGAAAGAGATCAGGCTTTGAAACAAGGGGTTTTAGCTGAGAAAGAGCTGATTGATTTGGTGCAGGAGAAGGAAGTTCAGCTACGTCAATTAATAAACCAAAACAGTTCCCTAGAAAACCGACTTCGAGTAACCGAAAACGAAAAAGAACACCTTTTAAATAAAATCACTCGATATGAACTCGAACTAGAAAAAAACCGATTCCTCGAAAAAGAACTAAGCAATTCCCGAACCCTCCTCAGAAGATCAGAAGAAGTCCAAGACCACCTCAACAAAAAGTTAATATCTCTAAGCAAATCCTTAAAAGAAACCACAGAAGACACCATGTTACTCCGCCAAATAAACGCCAAAGACCAAGAAATAGCAATGCTAAAACTTCTCACAGAAGAAATAAAAAGAAGTGGAGACATGCACGTCCTATCAATGAAAATGGAAAACGAAGAGTTAAAACTTCTTCTTGCAACCCAAGATTCCAGTCCTTCAAAGCCATCAGCTTGTTACGGTTCAAGGTTCGAATCACTTTTAAATGATTTTTTAAAAAAATTCCCAATCTGCAAAAAACTGAGTCTTTTTTCCATCCAAGTCCTCGACCAGGTCCTCGACTTGGCCTATACAAAAGAAGGAATTTATTTAAAATCAGGAAAAACCTTAAAAAATCTCGACTCCTTCTTCGAAGAAACCCAAAAAAAATCCCCAGTTCGAGAAACCCTTGAAAAGTCCTTAGAAAAAGAATCCAAGTTAAAAAAGCAACTTTCCCATAGTTTCTTAAAAGAAACCAAAAGTAGTTTAAACAAAAACCGTTCAACTCTCAGTAAAAGTCCAATGCACGGCGACGGTTTAAAAAAAAGGCCATTTTTGCTTTAAATAATAAATGGAAGCTGAACTAGACACTAAAGAATTCATCGTAATCGACAACGGGACAGGGTACATAAAAGCAGGGTACTCAGGTGAAGACGCTCCAAAGATAATCATCCCAACAGCGATGTGTGTTGGAGAAAGTCAAGAGCAGTCCCGCGGAAGAACCTTTGACTTCAACCCGGACATATTAAAGAACCCTGAAAAGCCGCTGATCTTTCCAATCGACCGAGGTGTGATAAAAAGTTCAGACATGGACTGGGAGTGCATGTCATACGTTTGGGAGCACATAATAAAGACCTCAATGAGTGAAGACCTAAACTCCGCAAATGTCCTGATAACTGACTCAATCCTCAACACAAGAGAAAATCGTCAAAAGCTGGCAAGTGTCTTTCTCGACACCATCGGAGTCAACTCTTTAGGAATCATGCCCGCGCCGGTACTTTCCTTGTTTTCAATAGGAAAGACCAAAGGCACTGTTGTTGACGTCGGCTGTGGACTTACTAGTGTCGTGCCTATCTTTGAAGGATACGCCCTTCCTCATGCTATTCAAAAGATTCCTCTTGCAGGACATGACATCACTTCTTTCATTCACTCAAAGCTCAGCAGCCACTTGAAGCCTAATCAACTCTTCGTGTCAAGGGCGATAAAAGAAGAAATGACTGTCGCGCCTCTTTCATATCGCAAAGGTCAGCAACTGTTGAGTGAAGAAAAACGATTTTACGAGCTGCCAGGAGGAAAAATCATCAACGTCGATCAGGACATCCTGGCAACTGCCGCTGAAATCGTTTTTAACCCCTCGATTATTGCAAGTCCTATCAAGGGACTCAGTGATCAGGTCGCGGATAGCATTGGAAAGTGCGACTTGGACTTGAGACCTGATATGCTTGGAAATATTGTTTTGAGTGGAGGAACTACGATGATGAAAGGGTTTTATGAACGGTTTGATAGGGATGTTAAAAGTAAACTTGAACCACTTGCTGGGGAAAATGAAATCAGGGTTCATGCAGACTCTTTTAGGCAACATGCGGCTTGGATTGGAGGAAGTATGCTTGCTAGTTTAAGCACTTTTGGAAATTTCATGGTGATTAAGAAGGATGAATGGGGAGAAGACAACAATATTAAACTTTCTATGATTCATAAGTATTCTTTTTAGCTAACTATTTTCCAGGATACTTGTAAGCTCGAATTCGGAGGTTTGGATTGGGTTTTTTAACTCGATTGTTAAGGTTGATTCGCGGAAGAATCTGGATATGAAGGATGGGAGGAATAAGGAGAGGAAGAGGATTAACCACTCAACCTGCGACTGCATCTTTTCATTAAATAAAAATCCTTTAAAGTCACTAGTTGCATATTTCCACTGCATAAAATCAAAACAAATCAATACAACTAAAAAAACAACAACACCCTTCAAAAAAAGATACCATTTTTTTTCAGATTCAGTCAAAGAAACCTGTAAAATTTGCATTTCATTCATAATAAGCATTAATATCATAAAACTAGCCACCACAAAAGTAGAAGAAAAAAACCTATAAATAAACTCAATTGGTAAATAATGAAAAGAAATCACTTCATCACTCAAAGAAAGCACAGGAAGACTAAAACTCGAAAGACAAGCAAGAATCACAAAGCTTTTTTTCTTAACTTCGGAAAATCGGTTCGAGAAGTTGATAAAAGTTGACAAGTAGAATATTGGAAGTGTGAATGAACTCAAAGTACACCCTGCTATAAAAACTCGATCATGACCTCGAAAACAGCCCAGGTACCCTGGACTAGGAATGAACTTCGAGCATGTAAAATTAGTAAAGCAAGCGACAGTCAAGTTCCCAAAAAGTATCAAAGTAGCCAGTACCGTTAAGATAAAAAGAACAAGCGAGATATTTATTTTAAGTTTGTTTTGTTCACTTTCATTATCATTCTTCTGAGTACTAATCGAACTGCACTTTTCCATTTATAAAAAACTCGATTCCCCCGGTTAATCCTATTCAAAGTCTAATCTTCTAAGTTAATATCCATCAGCGAACCGATGATTCGAGACCACTTCAACAGCATCAGAAATTTTTGCAAATTTTTCAACCTGCTCATCACTGAACTCCATGAAAAAGTCTTTTTCGACTTCTAAGAAAATCTCGACTAGGTCGAGGTTGTCAAGTCCCATTTCCTTGAAGGGTCTTTCAGGTGATACGATTTTTGGGTCTTTGATTCGGTCGTGTGCTCTGATAATGTTGATGATTCTTCGAGTCACGTCTTCAGGGTCCACCCAGTGCCCCTCGTGTCTGGGCATCACGATATAATCAGGCTGGTAGGCCCGGAGAAGAACTTTCTTTGCTAAAACTCGGGTCACGAACATTTTTATGGCAGAAAAGAAAAAATAATGGAAAAAAAAGTCATCAGGCTCCCGACTTTACAGAAAAAAATGACTTTAATCAATGAAATCACTTCTCAGAAAAAGGTCTTACCTAGAAGAGCTTCGACTTTGATGACAGTTCTTCCGAAGATTGAGAAAAAAGTATCTTTATTATTACCTTCTCTTGAAAAGAAACAATTTGAGGATATTTTCAGTACTCAGGTCTCGAAAAGGCCACATGGAAAAGTTCAGGTTTTTGTTGGGTGCACTTCAGCTGGAAGAAAAGATGTTAATGAAGATCGCGTCGTTATTTTTAAAAAGATTTCAAAGGTTTCAGGAAAAAATATTTCGTATTTCGCTATTTTTGATGGATTTTCAGGGACTTTCGTGGCGAGTTATCTGAGGGATAATCTTCATAAAGAGATCTTTAAACATCCGGATTTTGAAGAAAATACTGCAAAAGCCATTCAAGAAGGGTTTTTTAAAGTTCAGTCAGACCTGCTGTCTCAGTATAAGTCAAAAGTGCAGAAAACTGGAGCTTGTGCCTTGGTTTGTTTGATTGTTGGAAAGTTTATTTATATTGCCAACCTTGGGAACTGTCGATGTTTTCTTAGCTCTTTAAAAGGATTTGAAAAAGATCTGGTAACTGAAGATCATCTCACTAGAAATGTTGAGGAAAATGAAAGAATTTTAAGAGAAAATGGAGAAATTGTAGAATTTCAAGAAGTTCTTAGAGTAAAACCTGCAATGCTCAATGTGACAAGATGTTTTGGATGCGAAATCGCTGAAGGGTCGGGTGTTATTGCAATTCCTGATATTAAAGTATCGAAAATCACGAAAAAGATGGATTTTTTGCTTTTGACTAGTGATGGAATTTGGAGTGTTTTAAGTAAACAAGAGATTATCAACAGTTTGTGGACATCTTTGGATAAGCTTAGAGGAAGTCTTGAGGATAGGGTGTCTTGGTCAGTTAAGGAGTTAATGAAAAAGGCTCTTGTGGAAGGGTCAAGTGATAATTTGTCTGTGATTTTAATCGGATTCCCTAATTTTAACCTTCTTTTGTAAATTTATAGATGAATCAACTCAATAATGATCTTTAAATCATTTGCGAGGATACTAGATAAATCGAATAATTATGATAAATTATTATTTCTACTCTAATACTAATAAAAATCTCATAAACTCCAATTTTTTCTTGAAATCGAATAACTCACTATTAATTATTATTTTCTACTTCTAATCGGAGTGTAATTCTCATAAATTTTCCCCTTTTTCTTCAAATTCCTCTTAGCTCCCATAGTAAAAGCAGGTGAAGAAGGTTTAAACTGGAGATTATTGTTATAAGCTCCAGGTCCCGGTGTATTATTCTTACTCCTTTCACTCCTCTTTCCAGAAATACTATAAAAAGGTCCACTAGGTTTCAATTCACACTTGATAAAAGGTGCAGTATTATTAACCAAGAACTTACTTTCTCTCTTCGCAGTTCCAAATTTAGCAGCCAACACTTTCGAATTATTTTCTTTATAATAACTTCCAGGTCCAGGTGTTTTTCCTTTCAATTTAGTAAAATCAATTCTCTGGCTTCTTCCAACCGAGTACTTGATAGAATTATTCAAAGAGCTTGGATTCACATTGTAATCAGTTGGCGCAGGAGTCTTTGACGGCGAAAACTTTCTCTCAAGTCTTGAAAAAGAAATCGCCTGAGCACTGGAGGTCCTTGGGAGGCTGTATTGACCAGGACTAGGAAAAACTTCTTCTTTTTTTAATGATCTTCTGGGATGAATAGTCCAGGAAGGACTTGAATTCCTCGGCTTCGCCTCATAAGACCCTGGGCCAGGTGTTTCGTCGACAGTCTCTTCAAATTTCTGTCCAAAAGTAAAGCCAGTTGTTTTTTTCTCAAGAATTTCATAATCCCCAGGTCCTGGAGTCTTTTCGATTTTCTGTTCTTTTTTCAAAGTAAACGAGTAACTCACTACAGAAGTTCGAATTTCACCATCGTAAGCTCCTGGCCCTGGCAAACTTTCACATTTGTTCAAGTTTCTTCTTTCAGAGATGGTCCAAACAGGTGAAGAGGACCTTTGAGTTACTGAATAAGCCCCGGGGCCTGGGACGCCATTTTCGAAGTTCTGTTCAAATTTCCTTCCAAAAGGAAAAGATGAAGATTTTCCTGGTTTATCAAGGCTGTAACTTCCAGGTCCCTAAGTAAATTTTACAGGAGTTTTTGAAGTAGGCTCTTCTTTCGGCTTACCCCGAAGAGTGATTTTTAAGGATCGGTCGATGGTTTTTTCGTCGTATGCACCTGGACCAGGAGAACTGGACTTGGCTTTGAAGAATCTTTGACTTGATGAAAAACTGTAGTTTAAGCCTTTTGAGGGCCTTCCTGTTGAGTAATCCCCTGGCCCTGGACTTGATTCGATTTCTGAAAAACGGTTAGAACGGCTTTGGGAAAAACCTTCTGGTTTTCTTTCTGGCAATGAGTATTCACCTGGACCTGGAATTTTGGATGATGGGGGGTCTTTTGGCTTTCCTCGAAGAAGGGGGGCTTGAGATGTTAATGAAGTTCTGACTTCTCCGAAGTCTCTTGGGTCGAATTTTTGCTTTTCTTGGAACTTCTGTCGCATTGAGTAGCTTGGGCTTTCGGATTTCAGATCTAATGAGTATTGTCCCGGTCCAGGTACTTCATTAGCTCTTTCCGGACTATAAGGAAGTCCAATAGAGTACCTTTGCGACTCATTAAGCAAATCTAAATTATAACTTCCAGGTCCAGGAGTATCAAGTGAGCTCAAAGGTTCTCGTTTCGGCATAATCGTGAAAGGTTTCGACAACAATGATCCAGGCAATTCATAACTTCCAGGTCCTGGAATAGACGGCGCTGAAGAGCTTCTAAGTTTTTGCCCCATCGAATAAGAAGGACTAGAATTTCTAAGACTATTGCCACAAAAGTCCACATTAGAAGTAACAGATTTAAAGTCCTTCATTCGTTTTTCAGTCAAAAATGGAAACCCTGAGGAGCTCTTCGCTTGAACCTCGTAGTGTCCTGGTCCTGGAGTTGTGGAATTCGAAATTTCTCGAAATTTTCCTCCGAGGGTCATTTTTTGGTTGTACAAAGTGCTGCTTAAGTCGTATTCACCTGGACCTGGAGAATGATCTAATTGCATTTTGAACCTTGATGGGGAAAAGTCTAAATTTCTAGGGTTTTGAGAAGGGTTTCCTTCTTTTTGTGGAGTTTCGAATAGATTTTGAGACTCGCCTTTTCCTGGAGGTGTGGAAAAACGGCATGACTTTGGGAATGAGTAGCTGGGACCTGATGGAATCCCTGATTTCAGAGTGTATTGGCCTGGGCCTACTGTTAGATCTTCGTAGAGGCTTGGTTGCAAGTCTGCGAAGCCGGAACTGCTCTTCATCCAGATGTTTTCTTGACTTTCCATTTAACGGATTTTTATTAGCCAGTGTTTTTCATCAGTGGAAAATTTATCATTCACTCACTCAACAAAACTAACAAGATTTCCTAAAAAATCCTGACCTAATCATTTAACTAACACCAACAACCATTCAACAACCAAAATCTAAAAACTTCTCTAAAACTTCCTGATCCACTAAAACTCCTTAAAAACCCTTAAAACCATCCACTTTCCACCAACTTCAACCCACCCACCCAGATCTCCCACACTTAAAATGAAAAAAAAATGCCACTATATATTTTTTTACCAAGATCTTATCTGAGACTCATGCAGTACTATTAGTAACTATCTCAAGAACGACTTACTACTCAGTGTCGGCTGAGTCTCACTTTTATAATTTTCAAAAATGTTTGCCCCAAACTCAATCCAAAGTCGCTTGCAGGGCAGAGACGAAGAAGAGCAAGGGAACCTGTTGAAAGAAGTCAACAGCACACTTGAAGACCTGAAGAAGTGGAAAGAGAAGGAAAAGAAACTTGATGAGGACCTCGAAAAACAACTGGCCGAAAAGCGGATGAACAGAAAAGTTGAAGTCGATGAGGAAACTCACGCGGAAGTGGAAATCACGGCGCCTGACATTGAATACTTGAAATGTCAGCAGTTTCACTTGGTTCAGGTCAAGGAGCACAAACCTCAATCGATTATTTCTGTGCCTGGTGTAAGACCTGTTGAGAATTATGAATTGTTTAAGACTGGAGATGACCTCAGCAAAGTTTTATCTGAATGGAACTCGGAATTTGATAGGCTTAATATCAATGCCAGGAGAGATCAGAGCAAGATGAATGAGTGGGAACAGGTTGATCAGATTGAAAAAGAACTCGCGGAACTTGAGGAACTTGTTGATGGAGTTGAATTTGATGGTGATTAATTATTTACTGCTTTGAGTAAACCTCGTCTAACCTGAAAATCCACCTAATTATTTAGAGATCATCTAAATCATCATCATCAGAGTCCGAAGCTCCTCTCCTCCTAACAATCTTAATCGAAGAATTCCCTTGTGCAGAAGTTTTTTCAAGCAAGCTAATAAGTTGTTCTTCAGTGACTTTTCCAGTGATCTGCCTCTTCATGGCCATCTGAATTAAACTATTTTCAAGTTCCCTGGCTTTATCCTGTTTGACCAAAGCGATCCTTGCAAGACGTTCTTTAGCAGAAGGAGTAAGAATCTGTGTAAGGAAGACTTCCCTCTGTTCTTCAGCAGCCCGTGCCTGTTCTTCTTGCCTTTTCTGTACTTCAGGGTTGATTTGGTGTTCCATTTATATCTCAAGCAAAACAATAAATTAAAATAAGTATAAGCGCAATGACTCCAGGTATTAAAACCAAAGCATAGCACCTTTGCTTCTTTTGATAATCGCTGGCTTTTTCAAGTTCTTCTCCAGCATTTTTCGTGGACTGTTCAGAAATTTCCACAAAATTTTCAATGATATCTAAGGTTTTTCCTTGGTCTTCTACAGTCATTCCTAAATCCTTGAACATTGAGTTAAGTTCAATGATGCTGCTTTGGACCTCTCTTAACATTCCAGCTTTTTCTAACAACTCGTCTTGATACTCCTCGACTTTCAACTGCTCTTCACCTTGGACTTCTTTTTCAACAGGGGATGGCTCTGGAAGTGCTTTGAGACTTTGAATGACGTTGCTTATTTTTTCAAGTTCTTTTTTGAAATGATGTAAAAATTCTTTCTTTTCGAATGTTTCGTGTTGGGAACTAGGAACTATTGTTTCAAGAGCTTTTATTGAAGACTTTAAATCGTGAAGACGATTGTCGAGCTCGTGGAAATCAGAATTGTTGCATTTTTTTGACTTCATGTTTCGAAGGAGCTTTTGTACTTCGTCAACTTGCTGCTTTGCTTGTTTTCCTTGTCGCTGTGTCGCGGTTTCTGAGGAATATCTTTGGAGGCCTCGAGGCTGGGAGCTGAAAGACATTTATTAGTTGTTTATAATTATGTCGCATCGGCAGGTGAAGAAGATTGTTGCGAGAGAGGTGAAAGAAAAAGTGAAAGAAGAGGAAGAGGATGAAGAACCTGAAGTCAAGAAGAACTTTTTCGCTGATGTTGATGTTGACGACATTGAAAGTGAAGAAGATGAGGAAAAACTTCAAGTTCCACAGAAAAATCTTGAAAAGAAAAAAAATCAGAAGAAAAGTAATAAAAAAGAACAGGTCAAAAATTTCAATCTTGATGATTTTGTCTTTGAAGAACACCCAGTCACTTCTCAGCCTTTTCCAGAGACTTCAAAGGTAGAATCCGTCTTCAGACGACAAAAGAAATACTTCGACTCCAGAACAGAAACCGACAAACTCTTTAAAAACTCAAAAAAAACTCAAAAATCTCTTCACCAGTCCGGAAAAGGACTATCATTGACCCCATCTTTCACAAGTTACCAAAAGGTCGACTACTTGCTTTCAATGGAAAAAGTATCTGACCCTACCCGCAACATATTTTTCTTCGACCTGTCAAAGGGTTACTCAAAGCTGCACCCGAACTACATCGAGTGCATCGAGTCAAGCGACGTGAACATGTTAAACCAATTCCTAGCGCGATACCCTTTCCACATCGAGTCATTATTCCAGATGATCATGGTTTTCCAAATGCAAGGAAACTTCGAACATGTAGGATCATTACTTGAAAGACTTTTATATTCATTTCAGCTGAGTTTTCATTTCCAGTTTTCAGTGATTTCGAATGACGCTGAGATAGACATCACAATGAACGGCTTTAACAAGATCTTCATGAGGACCTTGTTCATGCATGCTGACTGTCTTGGTCGGAAAGGCTGTGTGAGGACCGCTTTAGAGGTGGTCAAGTTGATTTTTTCCTTAGACCCTCGGAATGACCCTCTTGGATGTATTTTTCTAGTTGATTACTACTCGATCAGGGCGAGAAAGTTTAAGTACTTTTTTCACTTTCTTCAAAATTTCATGTCTGAAGTCCACGGCTTGGGTAACACCCTGGTTTTCCCTCATCTGATCTACAGTCTCGCTCTTGCCAAAGCGCTTCAAACTGGGTACTTCGGCTGCAGTGAAAGTGACCGACAGGTCGCTGAAAGCATCACCTCTTCAATAGAACTTTTTGATAAAAACTCGTCAGTGGTCCTCTTATGTGCAGTCAATTGGCACCCTGAATACGTCGCAGCTCTTGAACAGAAACTTGCCCCAAGTGACAAGAAACTAGAAGAAATCTCTAAAGTCTGTGAAATCTACGCAAGAAGGACTGAAGACCTGTGGAAACCTTATTTAAACTGGCTAAAGACTATAAAAAATACTCAAATCAACATCAGCGCCGCTGAGCGCGCTGATGACTTGTTAGAAAAATATTCAAAACTAGACTCAAATGACTTCAGCTTTGACGTGAGGACAGTAATTCCACAAGATATGGAAATCCAACAAAATCGACCACAAGGAAACTTAAACATTAACTCATCTCCTTGGTACCTCTTCTTCGCAACTTTCCTGCCATGGAACTACATAGACTAACTTTTTTCTAAAACATTATCAGAATTAATTTCTCTCAACTTTTCCAGACCCTTCGCAATTTCCAGTTGATATTCAAGGACTTGCTTTAAATCTCTTTTAAAGTTAAAAACTCTCTTCATGTGCTCTGGGGTTCCAAATAACTGAAAACTTTCCCAGATGCCTTTTGGTCTTTCTGGAAGTGACTCTGTTCTAGGAAGGCGATATTCGAAAGGTTTTTTGAAGATGATTTCTTTTCCTCGTTTTTTTGAAGGGCTTTCAGGGTTTTTCGAAACTGGAGAAAAAACGGGTTTTTTATGTGAAAAAGAAGATTTTATCCAAGGTTGTCGCGTTTCATATGTGCCGACTGCTGGGGTCTCGAAGTGGGTTTTTTTTAAGAGTCTTGGGCTTGAAAGTCGTGGTTTTTTTGGTTTTCGAAGCCGGGGCTGGCTGCGGGTCTTGAGGACTGGAAATTCTGATTTTTCGATGATTTTCCCGAGCGAGTCTCTTTCTCTTAAGAAAGGAATGAACGACTGTTTTGACGAATACTTCGACACCAAGTAAGGAATTTCACATTTGATTTGATTGGAAAGGTTCGAAACGCTGCAGTCATTGATCTTCAAGTACCTCTTTCGTTTGAGCATATAAATATGTCAAATACTTTCACGAAGAGGAACTTCAAGTAAGCTTTTCTTAGCGCTGCCTTGAAAGACCTGGGACAAAGTGTTAAAAATCCGAAAGGAGAAAGTAAACATATCGTTGAACTGCTCAGGTATATCGCGGAAAGTCTTGTTTGGAGTGAACAACACTCGGAAAGCTTTTTTGTGTGAGTTGTAAAAAGGGACTTTATTGAAGAGAACTCGCTGATGATATTCGCTGAAATACTTGATAAGTGTCATGAAAAAATTGTTGTTATTCAGTTGATTCAGACTGCGAATATCTTGACTCATAATCTTAATAAACCTGAACATAAGGTTTATTTGTTGTCTTCTGAGTTTTACTCTAATATTGTCGCTTATCCTTTTGAATTTGGAGATGAAGAAATCGTTGAAAATTTCACTTCTTTGCTTAAAGGACTGTCTACAAATACTTCGTCGGATAAATTGATTGGGTTTGTTAAGGATAACAATTTGTCTTTGTATGCAAGGTCGCTTATGTTTATCAATTATCCTGATAATCTGGTAAAAACAGCAGCCCGAACCGTGATACTAACATTACTAAAATGTAATCTCCACCTAGTCAACGACGAGTCAATCAACTCCTACATAATCGAATCCGGTTTTATTTTTAAAATCGTAGGAGTGCTAACCTCTCAAATCACTTCAATAGACGAGACAATAAAATCCGGTAACAAAGAAAAAAAACTCGATTTAAAAATAAACGAATGCATCGACACCCTATACTACATAAACGACATGACAGAAGAAATCGACCCGATCTTCACAGACAACGTTTGCAACACATTCTTCATGGTCCTAGGGCCAGTTCTAATCGGTTCCATAAACAGCGAAGTCCATTTACCTTATCACGTCTCAATTCAAGTCGCTTTTTACATGTTAGTCCAAATTTTCAACGTTTTCCGAAACTCTTGGATGGTCGACACCTTCGCCAGCTGCCTATTGAAACCTGAGATTCCATGTCTTTTATCTGACATCTGCACAGAATCTCCACCTTTATCACCTCCAGAAATTCTTAGCTTTGGTGATTCAGTTTCTGTAAAAAATCCTATCAGAACTTCACTTTTTTCCTTTTTAAAGTGCAAAGATGATAACTTGGTACTGTTGTCCTTGCTGGTAATCCAAGGAGTGCTCATGAATCAAGGAGTCTCCAGAAATACTCTTCTAAGTCTCGGACTTGCTAATTCTAAACAAGTGAAAGAACTCGATGCTTCTTCTGCTCAAGCGACTCGAGAGATTCTCGACATTATTCTCAACATTTATGAAACTTACCCATTGTTCAGATTCGCAGTTTACCAAACAGTTTCTAAGATAATCTTCGAAATCTTCACAAATTTAACAGTTTCTCCAGAGTACGAGTTTAAAACAAAGAAAATCTGTTGTATTAACATTGAAAGGCTTCAAAAACTTTTAGAATCTCGAGAATTCGGAGAAAATATTTTGAATTTCTTCGATGACCAGTGGGACTACGTGAAAAAAATCAACCTTAATGCAAAAGTGCATGTTCAGAACCATAACATCCTTCCAGTTCTTTCAGAAGACGTGAAAATCGGAGAAGATCATAAAAAACCTGTGAGTGACTTAGACCTCTGCAAAGCTTTGACTAAAATTTTCTTTTTAATGCGAAAACTCATCCTTTTGACAGACAAATTTGAAGAAAAAGATCCGAACCAGTACCCATTTGTCTATTCAAGTAAAATGAATGACTGGCAAGAGGGTTCCTGTTACTCAACAGAAGGAATCAGCTTTAACAGGGTTTACCTTGTTGGAGATAATTTCGAGTATAGTTTGAAATACTTAGCAGACGACGAGGACTTCTTCGTCATTGTGACTCCTGACCTCTACAAAGTTGACTTCGCCTCAGTGAACGTGATGGAAAAGTGGCGATATTTATCAGCGACGATTCTTGAAAACAACTTGCAAATCGAACTCAATGTCCAAAGGAAAAAACCTGTGAAGTACTTACTCGGCTTCGACAGTCCAGAGGCTTTTTACCGTGAACAAGAAAAACTCGCTCTTAGGATCAGCTGTTCGAGGTCCTTGGAACTTAGCATGGTTGAGTCATTTTTACTGGAATCTCTCAATAGTCTAAATAAAAGTCTATAAATGAAAAATACTGTCTTGGCCGTCGCGACTCTTAACTCTTGGGCTATGGATTTCGAAGGGAATTACTCAAGAATTGAACAGTCTATTAAAGAAGCTAGTCTTTTTCATAAGGCGAAAATCAGGATTGGACCTGAATTGGAAATTTCAGGATATGGCTGTGAAGATCATTTCTTTGAACTTGAAACCATTCATGAGTCTTGGAAAGTTCTTAGTAGGCTGCTTCGGTTCACTTCAGAAGAGCCTTATTCCCAAATTCTTTGTCTTTTTGGCATGTGTTTGACATTCAACAGCAAGATTTATAATTGTGGAGTTTTTTGCTTTGGAGGGAAAATAGTTCTTATTAAACCGAAACTCATTTTAGCAGATGACGGGATTTACAGAGAGTCTCGGTGGTTCACTCCTTGGAACTTGAGTAACCAGCTAGTTGACTTTTTACTTCCTGAGAGTATTTTTGAAGTCACTGGTCAGAAAACTGCTTTGTTTGGAAATGCGATTTTAAGGTCAGAAGACGGGTTTTTAATTGGCTCTGAATGTTGTGAAGAACTCTGGGCTCCTGTTACGTCCTCTGCTGCGCTTTATAAGCAGGGTGTTCATATTGTTTTGAATATCTCTGGATCTCATTACCAGCCGGGGAAACAGGAAAGTAGAGAAAGGATTGTGAGGTCGATTACTTTGAAATCAGGAGGGGTTTATATGTATTCTAATCATTGTGGATGTGATGGGACAAGGCTTTATTTTGATGGGTCTTCTTTTGTTATGATTAATGGAAAGGTTGTTGCTAGGACTGAACAGTTTATTATTAAAGATGTTGAAGTTGTTTCGGCTTGTGTTGATTTGGATGTTATTGAATCTTATAGGACACCTTGTTGTGTTTTGGAAATGAATGAGGGGAAGAGACAAGATGATGTTTTTGTGGATATTTTAGTTCATGGGTTTAAACTTACATCTCGGAATGTTAGAGTTAGTGAGGAAGTGCCGAAATATTTGTTTGAAAAGGAGAAAGAATTTAGCTATGGACCTGCTTGTTGGTTATGGGACTACCTTCGAAGATCCGGAAAGCCAGGTTTTTTTTTACCATTATCAGGAGGTGCCGACTCTGCCTCAACCCTCGCATTCGTAGGAATCATGTGCAAACTAGTGATGAAATCGTTAGAAACAGAAGGTTATAACCAAGACGTTACAAGAAAAGACTTAATAAGAATTATCGGACGCATTCCAAAAGACGATAAAGACCTGGTCAATGAAATTATGCACACAGCTTATCTTTCAACTGTGAATTCCAGTCAAGAAACAAGATCAAGAGCAAAAAAAATTGCTGAAGAAGTCGGATCCAAGCATTTAGAGATCTCAATGGACAGGATCACTCAAGAGCTGAAAGAAAGATTTTTAGATATTTCAGGATGCCCTACACCTAAGTATTTGGAAGATGGAGGCTCTTGGGCCGAAGATATCGCATTGCAGAATATCCAGGCAAGGAGTAGGATGGTTATGAGTTATCTTTTAGGGCAGCTACTACCTTCTGGGTATGGAAAAAATGGAAAGTTGTTGGTCTTGGCTAGTGGAAATCTTGAGGAAGGATTGACTGGATATATGACAAAATACGACTGTTCCAGTGCAGATATCAACCTAATCGGCGGAATCTCTAAAGTCGACTTAAAATCCTTCATGCTATGGGCATGCGAGAACTTCAGCTACTCAGGTCTAAAAGACATAGCCTTAGCAGCTCCTTCAGCAGAGTTAAAACCCTTATCCGAAGGCAAAATTCTCCAAACAGACGAAGAAGACTTAGGCCTAACCTACCCTGAAATGTCAGAACTTGGTAGACTTCGACGAATCCACCATTTAGGTCCTTACTTTTCATTCAAGTCACTTCTAAGTAACTGGGACATGCCAGCCTCAACAATTTGCACAAAGGTAAAAAGATTTTACCAACTTCACGGAAGAAACCGCCACAAAATGACTGTCGTTACTCCTTCAGTCCACGTTGAAGGGTACTCCGCAGATGATAATCGTTTCGACACTCGACCTTTTCTTTATAATTATTCCTGGGACTTCCAATACCGCAAAATGGACGAATTATTGAATAGAATAAATGGAAAATAACTCAGAACCTGGCTCTCCTTTATCTGAACCTAACAAGGCCTTAGCCGAAGAGATATTTAGAATGATGGACTTGAATCACGATTTGACCATCAACTTATCTGAAGCTCAAAACTGGTGGCGCAATAATTTCGCTAAAATAAACGCAAGATCTTTCTTTGAAACAGTAGATAAAGACGGTAATCAAGAGATATCATTAGAAGAATGGCTGATATTCTGGGGAAGAGTGAAGAAAAGTGGTTACACGAATGAAGACTTGAATGAAGAGTTGGAGAACTTGAAGAGTAGAGGAGCTTGGGTGCAATACGAGATTAATGAATAATCTTGATTAATAAATATGAAAACTCTGGTGTTCTGCCTGATGCTCTTGGCCTGCTTAGGAAGCAACTCGACAACAGATGAAAAGCATCAACTTCCAATAAATCCATCAGCATTGTCAGGGATTTTGATAGTTCTCATGCTTTTGGTGGTTCTTTCTATAGGACTAGGAGCCTTGTGGGGCATTGAAGGGCCGACGACTTACTCAACAGTCCCACTGCTGGTTGGAAAAGACAAGTAACTAGAGCTAAGTAAGACTAGTAAATATGGGCTGCGGAATTCCTCATTCTATCAAACAAGAAGATTTATCATCTAAAGTGCCAAGTTACTTAAAAGCCGCAGATAACTCAAGACTCTTCAGGACTGTTCCTCTGCTGGACTTAAGAAAAAACCAACTTTATCAGCAGAGAATATCAAGGACTTAATCATGCAGAGATTTAAACTGTTTATTAATGTTCTTTTACTTCATACTCTTAGTAAAGTTTTATTGACTTTTTTACACTCATGAACTCTTTTCTCATTGTTTCTCGCTTCAAGTGAAGGTCCTTGCCAAGTCGAAGATTAGTGTTTCGGGCAGCTCTGCACTCTTGGATGATTTTATCAAGATTTTCCACTTTCGTGTAATTTCTTGCGTCACTTTTAGGATAATCGTCGAAGGTTCTTTTAAACTTTTCTTCAAGAAGAGGAATGCAAAGAACTGGACTTCTGGCTTTTTTTCCACCTGGACTTTGAGTCAATTTCCCTTCAGACAATTTTTTGTACTGAAGTTTCATCGTGGGTGTCCAGAAGTCAGAAGTGAAAATTTTACTGATGATTGAATTGGCTGGTTTTTTTATATAAGCTGGAGAAACTATCAGGTTATGATCGGACTTCACCGTTTCGAATAACTTTTTTGATGTCGGCGAAAGAGAAGATGAAAGTTGAACAGTTCTTTCGACGTTGATTTCATTGAAAGTGATCGCTCTTTTCGTGTGTTTTTGGGTGTTACGCTCGAAGTAAGAAGTTGATCTTTTCATTAAATTTATATTTAAATTATATTGGAATATTAATAATGCTAGTAATTTACATCAAATCTTACACGGTTCGACTGAAGAGCTGCTAGTTTGGTTTTAAGGTTTTCTTTTTGAGGAGTCAGTTGCCGTGTCAGAAGCGTTTCGCTTAGCGGAGTCACTGTCGAACCATTGAGAATTCCCATGGTCTTCTTTTTGTAACTTCTGACTTGGCTGTTGATGTCTTCTTCGATTTCTTTCACCAGGTCGTGATTTGCCTTTGTTAGTTCAGAGACTTTTATTTTAAGTTCATCGTTTTCACTTTCAAGTCTTTCAAGGTTTTGAAGTGCGTCGTTTTTTACGGAATGAAGAGAGTTGAACTCAGTTTCGAGTTTTAAAGTTAAATGGATTAGTTCTTGGTTTTCTTTGGTTAAGGACCTGAGGTTAATTCTTAGTTTTTCATTTTCAATGAAAGAATTTTTCATTTCTGTGCTTTCTTCTCTTAGAAGTCGATTTTCGGCTTCTGAGTTTTCCAGCAAGTTTTTTAAGTCATTGAGTTCTTTTTCTTTATTTTGTTTAAATATCCTGCTTTCAGTCCTGAGTTTTTCCAGGTCTTTCTGAAGGTTTTCTACAAGTTCTCGGAGTTCATGTTTTTCACTATCAAGTCTTTCAACATGTCCAGTCCTTTCAGGGATATCAGGATTTTTTTCATATCCATTGACAACTTTTCCCTCATCCAAAAAAGGCCGAAAAGAATTTTCTTTCGGAAAAAATTCCCTTTGCGAGTATCGACAAGTCGCAGGTCTTTCAAAGGTCATCGAAAAGTTCCTATTTTTTTTCCCCTTTTTTTCATTTTTTTTCGCAATAGCCAAAAAAAAATCCGGACCAGCAGCGACTTTTTCAACATTTTTTTCAGTCAAGTTTTTAAAGCACTTGACCTTTCCAGCTTCCCAAAGATGAAGACATCTATTCGAGTCGACAAGTATGCAGAAGTTATTCCCCGCTGCAAGATCAGCAACAACCAAATTACTTTTAACACAAGTTAACCCACGTGTGAAAGAAGCAGCAATAAGAAGTTTTCCCGTTGAAGTAATACAAGCTGTTAAGTTGCTGCAAGAGACTTTGATGACGTCATCACTTTCAAGTCTAACAAAAGAAGGACTGATCTGAGCAGTGAGGCCGATTTGTCCATTTTCATTACTTCCACAGACCCACAGCTTGTAATTCTGCGTGATGAGCGCTGTATGGTCGTAACCGCAGGCCACTGCCAGGACGTTGTCGAAGACCTTTCCAAAGCAAGGCTCTCTTGCCTGTCTCCCCGAGCCCAGTTGTCCTTTTCTGCCTTCTCCGCATGTGAAAAGACTTGCTTTGAACCCGTCAGTTAAAACAGCAGCTGAATGTGCAGAACCGGCTGAGATCTGAATGCAAGCTGAAGAATAAGGAAGAGGCACTTTAAAAGGCTCTGAATGACTCACGAACTGCCCGGACCCCAGACAGCCTGAAGACCCGTCGCCCCAGGTGTAGAGTTCTCCTGATATTGACAGGGCCATTGAATGCCAACCACCGCAGCTGATCTTTGAGACCTTTGAAATCGTTT
The DNA here is from genome assembly GCA_006503475.1 of Stentor roeselii. Taxonomy (NCBI): domain Eukaryota; phylum Ciliophora; class Heterotrichea; order Heterotrichida; family Stentoridae; genus Stentor; species Stentor roeselii. Next base: position 35,157 of record RSEH01000001.1, on the reverse strand, counting down.
TTATTAGACTTGGACTTGAAATCTGCTCTGCTGAAATCGAGTCTCCGAGACCTAGCTGGCCTTCTTCGTTGTTGCCGAAAGAATAAACGTAACCTGCTGAGGATAATATTAAGGTGTGAGAATTTCCGCAGGAAAGAGATGAAATTTCGATTTGGAAAGTGTAGATCCTCGGAATTGACTCTTGTGAATGAGAAGTCTCTGAAAGACCTAGTTGGCCGAAGTGGTTGTTGCCCCAGCCGATGATTTCTGAGAACTTTTTCATGATTATTAACGACCATTTTTTAAATTGAAAGAATTCTTAGGTTGTTCTTTTCTGATGTTTTTTAAAGATGATTTTTTTTCGATAAGAGAAAATTTTCTGATATGAAAAAAGAGTGATTTTTGGAATTTCTGCTCAATTTAAGTGTTCTGTCGATAAACCTTTCAAATAAATATGGGATGCTGTCAAAACATAAACTGCTCCATCGAGGAGCAGATCACCCTGGAGCCTCTCCCAATGCAAGACCATTCAGCAAGTTACAAAAAAGCGAGTCGGAGTTCTTTGCTTTTGCAAAAACTGGAAAACCTGAAAATTTTCCCAGATCCTCAAAACGACCCGAATAATTTTTACACTGTGACCCACGAAATCACTTCAGATCCTTTTTTCAGTCGTTATTCATGCATTCATAGCCCTTCACAAGGCCAACAAGAGCTTATTTTATTCAAAAAAAGCAGTTTTTACCAATCTGACTACGAAAACCTTGAAATCAGCTGCGAAAAGCTTTTAAATTTTCCTCATGAAAACATTGTCCGAGTCTTCAAGGTGTTAAGAACAGAAGGATCTTTTCAAGTTTTCACAGAAGTATCAGGCCAGAAGACTTTGAAAGATGTGCTGAAAAACAACAGGATTCCTTTCGGACCTGCTCTGACTTTTGCCACTCAGATCTTGAAAGCACTGATGCACCTGCAGAAACTCGGAATACCTGCAAAGCACCTTGCTGAAACTGACGTGTTTTTGATTAAAAACTCTTTGAAAATCGCGGTTTCAGCGGTTTTTTTTAAGGAATCAGGGAATTTCTTGCAGGAAGGGGAAACTACTGTAAACCCTGAGGTTTTCACTTTTGGACTTGTTCTGATTAAACTTTTTATTGCTCCTGTTAGCTTTTTTAGCTTAGAAGAGGCTTTTATTAGACTTGAACAGCTGAAAATCGACCCACAAGACTTGAAATTCATTAAAAAAATGATGAAAAGTCGAAGAAAACAGCCGACTTTGCGAGAAGTTTCACTTTATAATTGGAATACTTCATGTCCCAGTTTCTTTGCAAAGGACTTCAGCAAAGAACTGAACGAAATCGAGAAGATCTCTGAAGAGGCTTCCAGTAGTTTGTTGGAAAGTTGGGATTTTAGTAATGAGTTGGAGTCAGCTGGTATTCATCAAGTCTCCAAGATTGAAAAGTCTTTGGTTTTGGCAACTATGGAGAGTTGGACTAGCAACTAGATTACTTAAGGTAATAGATTAGTCAATATAAATGGAGCTGGATCTTCCTTTGGACTTGTTTGAAGGGAAAGAAGTCAGGAATCAATTCGAGATTTTTGATGCACTTGTTTTTTATTTAGTTGGAAAAATCACTCAGGTTCAGGTTGATGAGGATGGAGATGATTTCTTGAAACTTGGAATTTTTTTAGGGGAGGAAAAAAAAGAAGTTGTTTTGTTTTATATTAAAGATTTTGCTGTGGTTTCTTTGGGGGATTCGCAGGTTTATCTTAAGGTTGATCATTTTATTCAACCTTTTGGAAGAAAAGTTTATAAAGTCTCGCAATCTTGCCCTTTTCGCAAGTATGTTAATCAGAGTATGGTAAAAAGACTTTTTTTTATACTGAGGAGATTGTTTCAGAAGCAAATTTTTGTGTTTGAGAAGTTGCCGAAAGTTTTACTTGCGCAAATTTTTGTGTTTTTAGATGTTCGGTCTTTGTCTAATCTTATGGTTACTTGCTGGGATTATAAGAGATGCTGTGATTACCAGAATTTGTGGAGAGATCTTTATTATGCGAAATATGGAAATTGCAATTTCAATTTAAAGAATCTTAATTGGAGAGAAATTTATCTAAAAAGTTCTTAATCAATAATAGGTTGTTATCTTAAGTTATTAATCCTAAATTAATTTTAGTACAATTTCTGAAATTAATCAGATGAGGAAATGACTCACTTTTATAATCATTTCCTCTGGATTTATTTTAGGTAAAAGAAATTAACCATGAGAATGAAATTTTTGTGGTTTGATTATTTAATAATATGAACAAATGGTTCAAATTTTAACACAGTGACTATACCTTAAACACAGGATTCTTTAAGAAGATAAGTATTATGATGTTTTGATTTCTTATGTTTAAAATTTACTGATGTTTCAATCGGGCGTAATAAGATCGATATAATACTTCCTTATTTTATTAAACCTTTTGAACTATTAGTTAATAAAGTCTCTTATGGCCTTTTGTAATCTTGCTACTAAGATGATCAATTCACAAACAAAATTTTGCTCTCGAAAAACTTTCGAGATATTGGATGTGCATATCTTATGCTTTTCATATAAGATATTTGACTCATCTTTATCAATAAGTGGAGATTTTTAAAGATTCATTGATATTTAGATTATTTGGAGGGATATTTTTATGCATATGATTGAAATATTTATATCGATCCAAAATATATCAATTCGAAAAATTAGTATCTTAGATTAATTAAAATGTAAATATTCTATTTTTAATAGCTTAGGAAATTTTTTTTTTAAAGTAAAATATGCTTAAATAACTTTGAGTTGTGAAAACTGATTCATTATTTTTAACAGAAATGAATAATTAAATGCAAAGATTGGAAATATGAAGAGAAATTTTTCATTAGAACTATTTTTAATTATGATACTTATAAGAGAAAATTTATTGATGTTTTATGATACAACATAAAATTAAATTATTAGGAAAAATATAGAGACTCATGAAAATTCATAGCCAACAGTAATTTATTTCTCTCTTTCATATATAATCTAAATAAAACTTGAATCTAATAAAGGATTTTAAGATAAATTCATTATCGATATATTAAAAGTTTAAAAAGCCATAATTTAAACTATTTCCTTAATATTCAATACATTTCAAATTCATTTCCCGAGCTTTACTTTCCAATTAGAGAAGAACAATTTTTTTTATAATACAGTAAAGAAGGAAAATAACCCAACCAAATTCTAAAATTATTAGAAAGCAATGAAAATCGTTCATTACTAAAATTAATGGAAAACCAATTGACTGAAACTCTGAAATCTCTAACAAACATGAGATCCTCAGGTGAATCCCTATCAATAATCCAAGAAAACGTCTTCAACATCGAGTCATTCCAAAACTACTCTTTTTCAAACGCCTTGCACAAGCGAAAGCAATCTCAATTGAAATCAAAATTGAAACAAATAAAGCTAACCCTACTGACAATCCTAGTCTTGACCTTGATCTCATCAATGACATCGATAGTCGCATGTTTTATCGACTTAGTTGCCTTCAAGCTGATCTCCGGTAAGAAGATCCTAACTCATCAAATAGAAAATCCTTACTTAGGATGTTTGACATGGATCTTCATTTCTCTAATCTTCATAACCGCTGCAACTTCTTTCGGTTATTTTTTCTCTCCAGAAGCTGACGGATCAGGCATCCCTGAAGTGAAAGCGATTCTTTCAGGAGTTGATCTTCCCAAGTACCTAACACTAAAGACCCTCATCTGCAAGATTTTCGGACTCATCTGCTGTTCAGGTGCTTTGAGTATCGGTAAGGAAGGGCCTCATGCTCATTTGGCTGCAATTCTTTCAAAGCAAACTCTTGACTTCAAGGCTTTTCAGTCTCTTAAAACTCATCCAGGGATCCAGACAAGAATTATGGAAGCTTCTATCGCTGCTGGTGTATCTGCAGTGATGGCTGCTCCACTGGGTTCAGTTTTTTTCAGCATGGAATTAACAGCGACTCATTACATGATCCCAAACATTATCTATTCTTTATACTGCGGATTTTTAAGTTCTTTGATCCTGAATGGCTTCCGTTTGTTGAATTTCACTGAAATAGTAAATCAAACAAATATCCCTGAAGGGTTCAACAATGTCGACCTTTTATTCTTTGTCTTACTCGGGATCATTGGAGGAGTCGTTGGAGTGAGCTTCACAATGATCACCAAGCAGATGGTCGCCTGGCGAGCAGAGAAAAAAGTTCCTTGGCTTCATAAAAGGTTTCGATATGCTTGGGTAGTGACGAGTGTCTATTCATTCACTTGCTTTGTTCTACCTTTCATGCTGCTTAATGCGAAACAAGTGCTTAACCAGCTGTTGTTGACTGGAAGTCTTCCAGTTCACTGGAGCTTTTGTGGAAATGTTGGAAGTTTGGCATTGTTCTGTGCTTTGAAAATGATTTTCACTTCTATCAGCACCAGTGTTCAGATACCTGGAGGAGTTTTTTTACCTGTTATCATGTCTGGAGCTGCCTTTGGAAGAATCGCTTATATTGGGTCTAGTTATATGGGAGGAAAGGCTTCGGTTGCTATGTTCGCTGCTGTTGGCGGAGGGGCTTTTGTGGCTTCTACTTGTCATTGCTTGTCAGTGTCTTTGATTATTTTTGAGATGACTGGACAGATTCACTATGCGGTTCCCATGTTGTTGGCAGTGATTATTTCGTATAGTATCGGATCTTCTATTGGGCTTAATATTTTCGATGCGATTATTGTTTTGAAAAAGATTTTGTATTTACCTGCTGTTAGAAAAACTAAACTTTATTCAACGAAAATTAAAGATATCATGGATCGTCCTAATTCTGTTGGACTTTCTTGCAACTTTAAGCAACTTCGAGACTTAGCTTTCAGTTCTGTTGCCGAAAAAATTGTTTTAATTGATGAGAATAAATATATTCTTGCTGATTTCAGCTGTGAAAATGTGAAAAAGTATTTGAAATCTAATCTAAACGAGATGAAATATATGCTCAGTGAGGAACAGTATCGAAGATTGATGAATAATATTGTTAATGAGAAGTTTGAAGATAGGGAGTTTGAAGTTTTTGAAAGGGAGAAAAGATTTGACCCGGAAAAGATTTCTGTCGTTTTCTGGACACTTCCTGTTGATTTTTCATCGAAGGATCTCAAAAGTAATAGAAGTCCGATTTCTGTGGAAGAAAACACTTCTTTGTATAAAATTCATTACTTGTTCCTGATGCTAGGACTTATGCAACTTTACATTACAAAAGAATACAAAATAACAGGAGTGATTTACCGTCATTATTTTACAAATCCAAAAAAATCTTAACTTTAGGTAATTAATTATGTGAGAACATATAAATGATTATGATAATCTCAGATATACTTTATCGAAACACAAATGGTTTTATTTAAAAATCCTATTCTGATAAGACAATAAAGGATTTAAAAGCAAAAGTTTAAAATCAGAGTTTATTTTCAATTATTTCAAGTTAAGCAATATTCAATTTTCGATCAAATTTGCTTTTCAAGTATTTTTCAACATTTAATCCTAAACCTCAACTAAATTATTAATAAAATCTTTCCCAAATAATGGATTCAGGACTAAAGCTGTTTGTAAACCATCTTCCAAAAGACTGGACTGAATCCATGATATTCGATTTTTTTTCAGCCCATGGTAAAGTATTGCAAGTATCCTTATTCAAATCTCTAAATCAAAGTAATCGTTTTTCAGGTCTTGGTTGTGCGAATGTAAAATTTGCAATAAGATCAGAAGGTGAGGAAGTAATGGCAAAGCTGAATCATACTCAGGTAAAGTAAAGACTACAAAGAAAAATTAGTCAAGCATGTCTATCAAATGGGCCGACGCTGAAGAGGAAAGACTTGGAATTCCTAGTTCTCTGACTTGGGCGGAGTACATAACAAAAGAAGGTGTTTCTTATTACTGGAACTCAATCACAGGCCGTACCCAATGGAGCAGGCCAAAGAAAGGCTACATAATTCCCTTGGACCAGACAAGCCAAAGCAACGAAGTCTTTGTTTTTTACCTTCCTCCTGAATACCAAGATCACGACCTTCATCAACTTTTCACTTCTTTCGGGCAGATCATCAGTGCAAAAGTCGCGTTTGACAAAGAATCAGGAAAAAGTAAAGGTTTCGGATTTGTTAACTTTGAAACTTCTGTCTCAGCTTCCAATGCAGTGAGAGAAATGAACGGCTTTTCAGTGCTGGGCAAAAGGTTAAAAGTGAAATTCAAGAAAAATAGTTAGTAAATATGTCGGATAATGTAGACGAATCTGCTCTTGATAAGGAATTGAAAGAAAAACTTCAAAATGATGAGGGGAAAAAGAATGTTGAGGAAAAGAATTTGAATGAAAGGGGATTGGTTGAAGAGAAAGAAGAAGATTTGAAGAGGAAAAATGATGAAGTGAAAAATGATAGTGAAGAAATGGAAACTGAAATTAAGGTGATCTCTGAAGAGCGTGGGAAAGAAGAGTTGAATGAATGTTTAGAGAATCAGGATGAGGGAAGAAAAGTGAGGGGTGCTTATGGAAATCAAAAAAATGAAGAAATTAAAAATGAAAATGATTTGAAACAAGATACTATTGATGGAAAAGAGGATTCTGCACATTGTGATGAAGGTAAAATAGTAAAAAAAGAGGAGCTTTCTCATCAAAAAGAAGAGCTTAAAGGAGATTTTAGTTTGAATCAAGAAATTGCTGGTAAAGATCCTAAAGAATTGAAAGAAAATATATCTAAAGAACATAAAGATTTTAAAAACCAATCTGAAGAAATAACAAACAACTTATATCAAAAAGAAGAGGTTCAAATTCAACAAAAAGTTGAGATTGTTGAAGCGACAGCTGATAAAGTTGAAGAAAAAGCTGATAAAGTTGGATTAGAAGTTGATAAAGTTGAAAAAGAGGTTGATAAAGTTGAAGAAAACGTTGATAAAGTTGAAGAAAAAGTTGAAAAAATTCAAGAAAACGTCGATGAAGATGAAGAAAAAGTTGAAGAAAAAGTTGAGATAATTGAAGAAAAAGCTGATAAAATTGATAATAAACTTGAAGAAAAACTTGAGATAGTTGAAGCAAAAGCTGATAAAATTGAAGAAAAAATTGAGAAAGGTGAAGAAAAATCTGATAGAGTTGAAGAAAAAATAGAAAAGGTTGAAGAGAAAATTGATGATAAATTTGAAGGAAATGATGAAATAATTGAAGAAAAAGTTCATAAAACTAAAGAAAAAGTTGAGATAATCGAAGAAAAAGCTGATAAAATTGATGATAAAATTGAAGAAAAAGTTGATGATATAGTTGAAGGAAAAGATGATATAATTGAAGAAAAAGTTCATAAAGCTGAAGAAAAAGTTCATAAAGCTGAAGAAAAAGTTCATAAAGCTGAAGAAAAAGTTCATAAAGCTGAAGAAAAAGTTCATAAAGCTGAAGAAAAAGTTCATAAAGCTGAAGAAAAAGTTCATAAAGCTGAAGAAAAAGTTCATAAAGCTGAAGAAAAAGTTGAGATAATTGAGAAAGTTGAAGAAAAATCTGATAGAGTTGAAGAAAAAATCGAAAAGGCTGAAGAAAAAAAAGAAGAAAAATTTGAAGAAAATGACCAAAACCATGAAAAATCCATAAAAACTGATCAATCCGAAGAAAAATCTGACACAATCTACCAAGAAACTCTTCCTCCAAGCCTTCCATCAATAATCCCAGCCTTCCCAAGTGATATCCCAGAAAACTTCCCCAACTTCCCCAACTTCTCCCTTCCACAATCAAAAATTCCAGATCTAATCCAAGAGCCAGTAGATATTCCAAAAGACCGTAAAGAGCCATCAACCGACTTACCCGAATCAGCAGATTATCCCTCTCCCAAAAACCCAATCCCATCCCGCCCAGATGAATCTTTATCTTCAAAACCTTCAAGGCTTTCACTCCTAATCCAAAAGTTCAAATCAATTCCAATACCAGAGCGAGACTCTTTCCTCAATGAAAACCCTGACGTGAAGCTAGGTCTTGAGTTTAAATACGAATTCAACGAAAGACAAAAACTGGTTCAAATAGAAACCGGTGAAGGTTTCAAGTTCACCACCCAAGACCACTACGTGAAAATCGGAAAAGTAGTTCAAAGATGCATAGAAAAGATGATGACTGAAACTTACGGTTTAAAACGTGTGGAAATTCCAATTGATTCTGAAGATTCATCTCCAAAAAGCTACATCTACATCTCACCCAATTTCAACAACCCCGAAAAACAACACCCAAAAGCACTTCTTCTCATTCAAGGCGCTGGAGCTGTCCGACCAGGGATCTGGGCAAGATCAGTTTGTATTAACGACTCACTAAAGACAGGCAGTATGAATTCTTTCTTATCCTTCGCCAACAAGCACGGGTTCGAAGTGATCATCTTCAACCCAAATAAAAACCGAAGCAAAGGAAGGCCGATTCCGAAGAACAACAGTTTAGAAAGTCATGGAAATTATATTTGGAGAACTTTTATTCGAGATAATTCGCCGAAAGACTTGTTTATTATCGGACATTCGTGTGGAGGAGTTTCGACTGTTTCTTTAGCTGCCTTGTTCTGGGAAGAGTTCAGGGAAAGGGTGAAAGGAATCGCTTTTACTGACGCCGTTCATGGATATTATGGAATGGATCAGGAAAAAATTCAGTTCTTTAAAAGAAGGGCTGTTGATTGGGTCGCTTCTGGCTTGCCACTGGACCAGAGAGTCGGAAGAATGGACCCCATCGTCTTTGTGAGCTCTGGACACCAGCGACATGAGTACACCACTGGATCTGCACGAAAGTCGATTAAAAAGTTTTTACTTCGGATAAATGAGGAAAATCCTTATTTAATTTGAACATTTAGGCTAATAATTCATGAATTTCAGGGAATATTCAAAAGATTGTCAGGAAAAACAAGAAAAAAACTTGGAAATCAAGAAAAAAGTAAAAATACAGGTGCTGAATAAACTCTTAACTCCTATTAAAGTCTCGAAATTTGATAAAAATTTCGAGATTGACAAGCATGGGTCAGGGATTTTCACTCCTGATTCTAAAGTTTCTGAAAAATTCTTCAAGTTGTCGAAAAAACTAGAAAAAAATTGTTACTGTTTAAATTTTTGTGATAAAGTGACTCCATTTTTTAAGGAAACTGAGAAGGTCGCTAACTCGGACGGGGATTGGGTGTATCTCAAATCTTCAGTGATTAAGAAAATATCTGCTGAGAATCGCAATTCAATTGATTTCGCCTTGAAATTCAACGATTCTTCTTTAATTAGAAAATTTGATTTTTAGAGTAGCTTAAGTTAAACTGGTTTTTAGATGAATTTCACATTTCTAATACTTTTCAATAAATTTCTAAATTAACCCAAGTTGTGAAATTTATAAATGTTTAAATTATTCTAAGGACTGAAATATTCATATATATGAAGATCTTTGTAATACTCGCTTTGTTCTGTATAATAAACTCGTACCTTCTCCGTTTCAAGCAAACAACTCAAGAGCACTTCTTATCTCTCAACCAGTTCAACCTCTCTTCAACTGGGCTCGAAGTCAACCTTCTTCAAAAATCAGAAAATGCTAAAGAGGCCCTTTTAACAGCAAGAAAGTCAAAAAACCCGGAACAATCTTCAACATCATCCGAAATTTGGTCAGTCAAAGCTGATGTCTTCGACAAAGACTCCTGGATTTCAAACTCACCGAATCACACCTTGCAACTTGAAGCACAACAGGACTGGAAACTCGGAATTTTTATTTATGAACTTGAAAAACCTGTCGAGTGGGAGTTAAAAGTAACAACTTTGGGTAATTCTTATGAAGATCAGCATAAATGCTTGAATTCCTGCTCTGAAAATGGAAAATGTATAAAAAGTCGATGTGATTGCGGAGATTTTTTTGCGGGTAACGACTGCTCGATTCCTGTTCAAGACGGGTATTTGAATAGAGTTTATAGTTTTGCTCTTTCTGCGCAGATTTACTCTTTTTTTCGTTTTGATTACAACTTTTCTTTTGAATGTGAAGTTAACAAAAAGGCTCCTGCTTTGAGGATTTTTTCTAAAGAAATACTTTCGGGGTAATAGAAAGTTAGAATTTCGAAAGTCACTGGAAGACTTGACTATGATCAACGATGTAGCCTAGGTTTGAATGATACTAACAAAAAATGTCAGTTTTCTGAGAATTCTATTCTTGGATTTTTTTCGATGGAAAATCAAAAAATTAACTTTATTTGTTCGAAGAAGTCTGATTCGAATAGCACCCAAAAGTCTCCACTTGTGATGTGGATTTTGCTAAGTGTTGCTTGTTTAGTCATAATGGTCTGGGGTGTGATTGCAGTTCTCAAATGCTGCAGATTTAAAAACAAGCGAAAAACACTTGCAACATTTAAAATAATCCTAAAAGACGACAAATTCCCTGTTCTCCACTACAAAGAAATGACCCAAAAAGACGACGACACCTGTTCAATCTGCCAGGTGAAGTTCGAAGTATCCTCAGCAATAAGAATTTTAGAATGCCGTCATTTTTACCACAAAGACTGTATAGACGAGTGGTTCCAAAGACAGAAAATCTGCTGCATCTGCAAGAAAGACTACAACAACGAAAACTACTTCGAAAGTTCCGGTCCGATTCAAGAGCGAGTTCCAGAGCAAGGAGTATTAAACCTCGCCTAATTATTAATAATTACTTCATCTGCATCGTCTTTACACTTCGAGTCAATTCACCAGCAAAACTCGCCTGTTTGTCTAAATTTTCTTTCACAGTGAAAAAGTCATAAACCGAGGTGCCGACGCTATGAATGATCTTCAAAGGATTTCCCAGAATATCCAAAAAGCCGAGAACTTTATACGCCTGGGTCACTCCTTGATACAAGTACTTCTTTCCTAGAACTAACCCGAAATGCTCGACGTTTTGAAAAGCGTTTAAAATTTGCACCTCGTTGAAACTTAATTCAACAGTCTTCCCGCTGAGAATCATCGAACTTGCCATTTGAATCACGGAAAAAAAGTAAATATTTGCGAATTCTGAAAAATCTAGTCTTTTTCTTGACTTTTGGATGTTAATAGCAAGGTTCAACTTCCCGATTTTAAAGCATCTGAAAAACACCTTTTTTGATGAAAATGATGAAAAGTCAGGTTCAGTGATTCCGAAGTTTTTCTTTGAATTAAGGGCCAGGTAGGGCTGAAGGAGTTTTAAATAATCGCGGAAGTTGAGCAAGGAATGCAAGATTTCGTCGTTGATGCGAATTGAAACTGGTCCTAAGTCGAGTTGAAAGTCTTCAAACTTGTGCTTTTGGTCCAGGAGGCCTCGATTTTCCATTTTGATGACGACGTCGTGGTTCAGAATGACTGAAAGACCTGCGTCTTCACCAGGGCTCAGACTGACGATTGTCCCTGAGCAGTTCCTTTCTTCATCAGAGTAAAATACGTCAAGTGTCTTAAGCTTCACCATCGCATTTGTAGCAACCTTGACTTTCCCCTGGATTTTAAAAGTCTTCACCTTCGCAGCCAGCTGAAGACCTCTGATCGAGACACCGAAACAGTTTCTCAAGTCAGTTGAGAGAAGATTCACGCTGATATGCGCGACACTCGCAGTTATTTGAAGATTCTGACGTTCTGCCAGGTTTTCAATCACAGGAAGTGCCAGGTTTTCAATAAGTTCTGCTAAAGGAACAAGACTTCCCTGAATGCCGAACCTCGGGTTAACGACTTGATGTTCATGAGTTTCTTTCGTAATCACGAAAAAGTCTCTACTCGCCCTGAGTTTATTTTCATTGAATTCTTTCCCTTTGACCCAAAGTTCCCTCGTAGATCCAGCAATGACAACTGAAACATGAAAATCACCTAATGGCTTTTGTTTGTAATTTTTAATCTTTTCAAGGGAAAACTCTTGAGAAAAGTCCAGAAGATAGACTTTCACTTTCTTTTTTTCCAAGAAATTATTAGCCCATGCCCAAGGCTTTGACTCGAAAGGCGGAATCATCAAAGTTTCCTTGTCTTCGAGGCCTGACTGTTTGACGAAGATCGGCTCGTCTGACTTGTTCACGATGCGGAAGTCGGGGTCTGAAGGGTTCAATAGGCTGATGTGCAGAGAAGCTCCGTCTTCGCTGCTGATGACCACTCGAATGAACCGGGTGTAGTCGTTGCTGAAGTCAGGCAAGTACCACGGCGGGTGTAAGGAGGTGCATGAATAAGAAGAGTGCTGAAGTCGTATTTGGAAATCGTTTATCTCGTCGATTCGCATCTGTGCCGACCAGCAAAGGTTTTCCAGGCTTAGTTGAAGACTGCTGCTCTCGTCGAAGCCGTCCAGGACAAGGAACCCGTCGTCTTCAGTCTTCGGGGACACCTCAAATGATGAGATTCCGTCTATTGTAAGAAAGACTGGAATTTCTAGGTAGTTCCATAGAAGGTACCTTGGAGTGAAAATCGCGTGCTTTGTTAGTTTCAGATGGCCTTCTGATTGAACTATTTTAAGCCCGATGAAATTACCTGGACTTTCGGAATATTCAGCTTTTAACTGACCTGAAACACCGACAGTGTCTATTTTAAAAAAATCACTTGATCTGCTTTTATCACCGGGTCCTTGAATTTGAAGTCTTTTTTCACTGTCTGAAAAGTAAACTGACGAGTTTTTTATCAGCAGAAGTCCAGAAATTTTTAAGTCTATTTGACTTAAATTTTCCAGGATATATTCTGAAAAGATTTCAAAAGTTTGACTAAAAGTTTTCATGTTTTTCAAGGTTTTTGGGTAGTCTTGCAAGATATGATGAGACTTAAGATCAGTTTTTTTTAGCTTTAACAAGATACTAGCACCAGCAAAGTTTTCAATGTTTATCATTTTTTTACCTTTTATTTCTGTCAAGAATTTGAAAGGTTCAGTGCGTAACTCTAAGTCTTTGATAAAAAATCGAATTGTGTATGTTTTGCCAACTGCAGCAAGAAAGATATCAAGACTTCCAGGTTGAATAGTTTGAATGACATTCAAATATTTATCAAGTATTTCAATGTTTTCCCTGAGTAAGTTTTTTACCATGAACTCCGGCTTGACTTCAATGAGTTTGCAGATCTGGCCTTTGCGGATAAGAACTTCATGATGCTCAATGATAATGTTGTATCCACAGATGGAGCAAAGGACATTATTTGACTGGATGTTGATTTTTTCTACAGAAATCGGAAAATTCGTCCCCCTTTCCCCGTTGAGTTCAGAGTCAGTGATGGAAACCAGCTGAGAGTTCTTCGTTGTATGATCAAGGACAAAGTTGCAGTATTGAATCACGAAAACTCGAGAATTTCCATGATCCTGATTCTGAATCAACAAGCGCTTTCCTCCAGTATCAATTATCTCAGTCAGCCTTTCATTTAAAAGAAGATAACAAGCCTCAAGTCTCGATTTTTCCAGACCGAAGCCGACCCATATCTGCTGTTGACTGATTTCCATGTCTTTAGTCCACTTCAAAGAGCCTCTGAATTTTTTATGCACCTCTTCAACGAGACTTGTCTTGACACTTAACTTGTCTTTAGGAAGGACTTTCCAGACTTCTGAAATGTTTTGACGAGCAATTGAAACAAAAAGTGGCAGGTCCAGGTGGTTTTCGAAGATAACGACTCCTTCTTCAGCGACCATTTTTTTCTGCTTTTGAAACAAAAAAAACTCCAGGACTTCAATTAAAAGTTCAACTGTTTCGAAAGAAACGTAAATTTTGATAGTCTCGTGAATTCTGATGTCTGGAGACACGTCTTGTCCTTGAAGTTTCAGGTCTAAGAACACTGGGAACTTCTCGATGAACGCCTGCCACTGAGAAAGTCGGCGATTGTAAAGATTGACTGAGAGTTGTGATTGACAAGCAACGATTTGTCCTGCTTGAGACTGTTGAACTTTGACTTTTGCTTGTTTTATTTCGACTTTTGCGAGAAATTCAAGGTTTTCACTTTGGTTCACGAAGGTGAGGCCAAATGATCGCACGTTTATTGTCATTAATAGAGTCGAGTTCGTCACTGATGAGACCAAAACGCCAGGCATGAAAAAAAACATCCAGTCGAAACCGAGATGGATAAAGGATGGCAGTTGTTGAAGCTTCACACCGGCTTCCATGGAATCAACATCGATGTTCATTTTTAACTCGTTTAATTTGTATTCTTCTGATATTTTTATTTCTAGTTGAAGTTTGGCCCGGGTTGGGGATATGATCTGTTCGTCGTCTGATGAGTGGTCTGTTTTTATTAGACTTGCTGAGAGGTGACCTGCAAGGATGTCCATCTCTTGACTCATCATTATTGTTACACTTTTTATTGGAAGGTCGTTGTCTGAGTAAGTCACTCGGTAGTTGGCTACTGATTTGAAGTCGAGGTGGCTGGTCAAATCAATAGCAATGCAATCTTTGGACTCTTTAGCCGGAAACCAAAACTCAACCTTATGACAAATAATGCTCATCTGAAGAAACTGTGAGTTATTAACAGTATAAGCTGGAGTTTCAGTTGGTACATTAAAAGAAAACGTCGGCAATCTAAGTACATTATAATTTTTCTTATAATACGCAAGCAAATCCTCAATGAACTTAGAAAAAACCGTGACTCTCATGGAATTAACCGAAATTGACAGATGAGTGAGTAGAGTATCAGGAAATATCGCAATTTTCAAAGTGATCTGATAAAGATTCTGTTTCGGGTACGGGTCATAAACGACTTTCAAGTAGCTTTCCTTATGTTTCAAGTCCTTCAAATAAAACTCCTTAACTTTATACTCCATATTGACACTCTGATCATGAGCCACATCAATAATACATCCGATCCTACTCGCGCCTACTTCAAAAAAATCATTTTCATCTTCAATCACCTTCAAATAAGCCTTCCGAACAGTGGCAGCGATGCTGACCGAGACGCCTTGAGCCTGGCCTCGCTTTCTTAAAGTGGAGAAATTGTTAAAAGCTGTCGGGCGATTCACACTTACCTGGTCAGTCCTTCTATTCAGAGTCATACTCTCAACACTTGAGATAGTCTTACTCGCTTGAATTATCATCAACTTCGGAATCACTTTTGTGATGTTTCTGTCAAGAGTGTCTAAAAAGATCAAGGTTCTTGGGTTCACTGTCAAAGCGATGTCGTCGAGGTTTGAGTCGAGTTTTATCTCTTGAGTTGCAGCGTTGAACCAGAAGGATGTTGTTATTGTTTCTAATGATAACATGTATTCGGTTTTTCCTGTACTTGAACGTGATTTGGAGTCGTGGCTTACTGTGTATATCCCGAAATTCGTCAGTTCGAAGTAGTAGTGTACTTCTGTTGCATAGGCGAATACTGTGTTCGCCATGATTTCTCCTGAGTTTATTACTAGATATTCTGTGGTTTGCTCTAAGTTTCCGGGAAATACGAGCACTGGTGCTTTGCATTTTACTGTTATGGTCGGGAGTTTGATCTGGCCTTCTTTAAACAGCACTTTAATAAAATCCTGCCCATCCCTGATATACTCAGTATATCTTAAAAAAACACCTTCAGCATATTCAGAAATATCAGCCTTAGCAATAAACAAATTTTTCAAAATATTCGCCACATTCAAAATTTTCTTAGTCAAGACATAAACAAAAATATCCCCTCCATTAAAATTGATCAAAAGTGGGTCATCTTCCAAGTACATAGAAACTTTTCCCATATCCAGAAAATAAGGAAACTTTTTATGAGGTTTCTCCAAATCAAGCAGCCTAGTAGAGGCAAGCTGAAGTTCAACGAAAACTCCAGTCTTCAGCCCTAAAACCAAGTTAATAGCTTCAGTTTCAAGTCGGAACAAAGGCTGATTTTCATAATGCATGGAAACCGCGATACATCCGATGCTGATTGAAATAAAGACCTTCAGCCATTCCTCTTCCTTTTTCTTCTCAGGGGCAGTCACTCCAGAGACGTTTATTTTTTCTATTTCTTTTCGCGCCTCGTCGATTTTCGCATTGACTTCTTGTTCCTTTTCCTCGTATTCCAACTCTGTGAGTTTCCCGAAGGCTGACTTGAACTGGGCCCATTTGCCTCTGAAGTCATTGTCGATCTTCGCGATTTCTTTTTCTTTTTGCTTGATCAACTTGGACTTGATGATATTCGTGTTTACGCTTTCGCGAAGTTCAATGATATTCTCGAATTTTACATCTTTTTCTATTTCCGCTAGTTTTTTCTTGATTTTTTCAGGGTTTTTTCCGTTTTTCACTGCATTTCTTAGCTTTCCGTAGACTTTGCGGTAGTTTAGTTCTTCCTCTTCAGTGAATTCTTTAAAATTGATAGTTTTGTCAACTCCTACCAAGAACTTCAAGAAAAGTTTGACGAATTCCAAAATCTGCAGGGCTGACTTGATCTGTCCATCAAAGACATTTGAGAAGAACTTGTCCATATTGACCTGCACAGTGATGAGCGGAGAGCTTTTGTCAAGAGCCTTGTTGACCATGACCCTAGCTTCAATATTAAAAGGCTCGATGATATAATTATGCGAAATTTCTCCATTCATCTCATGAAGCACAAGCAACTCGAACATGGCTTCCAAGTCTCCGATATACCTCTTCTGAAAAATCGAGTTTTCCTCTTCAAAATCATTAAAAACTGCAAAAGACTCAACTTCCAGCAACTTATATAAAATGACTTTACTCGTCGGATTCAAGGTTTTTTCCCAGTTCGAGTCACAAGTCGAGGCCTTCACACTTTTTAAAACCACTCCGAAGTTAAACCCATTATTTCCTGTGATCGAGTCTTCATATCTCACGTAAATGCTTGAAATGGAAAGCTGCACATTATCAATTATTTTTATCAGCCAACGCTTCAAAAAATCAGGAATGTTTGCTGGTCCCAAGTCGGAGTCAAGCATCGCGTCGAACTGGTCAAGTTTCATTTGTTTTGTTTTGGTCAGCATGTCTTTTAATGTCGCCTCTGACCATTTCGAGCTGTCCACTGGGCTGATGAAGGCGAAGATGTCGGAAATTTGGATCTTCAGCGGCTTTGAAAGGATTCCACTTAAGGAATATGAGATGTCGATCTTCCCGAGTTTTACGTAACGCAACTCGAATGGAAAGCCGAACATTTGAAGCACGTTGTTTTTCACTCGCACGTTCTCCATCGTGATTTTGCCTGAGAATATAGAAACTTCTAGCTGGTCTTTGCTTATGTTTTCAAGGTAGTCGCTTAGGTACTTGTTGAGAAAATGAAGAACTGCTCGGTTCATTTATATTGGAGAACGGATTGGGAAGCTTAGGTGGAAGATTCGCTTTGGATCTGCTTGGGGTGGCTTAAAGGGAGAGATTTTTCAATTGCTGAAAAATAGGATTTATAGATTAGTGATTAGAGGGATTATGTGGTATTTTGGATGTTTTGAAGGAAAAGATATTAATTTCAAATGAATTGATTGACAAGTGAAGTGATGAGGAGAGATCAAAAAAAATGTCGGTACTGGGAGTCGAGCCCAGGTTTTCACGGCCACAACGTGAGATCCTAACCACTAGATGATACCGACACATTAATTTCATCTCAGAAAAGCTTATATACTATTCCACACTATTAATCAAAATCTTAATCAAATGAAAAATACTTCAAAAATTTTCTTATTCTTTGATTTAAATTGTAAACTTAAAAGTAAAGAACTTTTATAAAGAAAGTTGAATGTCAAATGATCTAGACCTAAGACAAGAAGGATAAAAATGTCGGTACTGGGAGTCGAGCCCAGGTTTTCACGGCCACAACGTGAGATCCTAACCACTAGATGATACCGACAGCTTATTACCCCAATTCATAAAGAGTATATATACAACTAATAGTCTTCTAATCAAGATTTATAAATGTCTTCTGTCTGGGTTCCTTTCGATCGAATTGAAAAATTTCGAATTTTGCCAGTGACTTGTGTTGGAGTTATCCTTATAATCCTTTCAGCCTACTCAATAACCAACAAAGAGACTCAAAAGGACACGAAAAGGTTTCCCTTAGCCCAGATGTTCTTGATTGCATCGGTTTTAGGAACCTTTTTCACTTTTTTGTAAATTTTATTCAGACTTCTTAGACTAAAGGTGAAAAAATATACTATTCTTTATTATTTCTTGGCGCTTTGTGTCATGCCTTTGATGATTGGTTTGTTTCATTTCGCTGCCAAAGGGTTCAACTTCAAGGCTCTTGTATTTGAAGTAGGGATTGGGTTATGCTTTGGTTGGGTGATTTTTATTAAAGTTATGAGTCGGTTGAGCAGAGATGATTGGTTCAAGAGTTTTGTTCTTCCAAGCTTCTGTTGTCTGACTTTCCCAATTTTTCTTGTTGCTGTTCCGCTTTTTATGATTTTGAACGCCCAAAATATTGAACTAAAAGATGTTCTTACAGTGATTGATGCAGAAATGTGTTTTGTTGCTATGATTGTATCTTTTATATTCTTTTGGTACTACTGGAAATTCTTTTACCCTAAAGATGCTGATCAGGATGAGTTCAAAAATTTTCTTTCTGAAGCTTTTCCTGAGCAAGAAGAACAGCAAGAAAACAAAAGACTTTTAACAAAAGCAATTGAATTCTTGAAAGAACACCGAAAGCTCAACTTTCTTCCTGGAATTATTGTTTTTGTGTTTTTTATAGGAATTTATTTGTTTTGTCTGATTAGTTTAAATGAGTGTATAAAAAACCTTGACTTTTCTGCTGAGTTTTACTTGAATTTGATATATTTGATCCTGACACCAATGATGATGTTTTGTGGAATTCCAGTTTCTCAGCTTGAGCTAAGTTTCGATTTAAAGGTCAATTTTTTTGTTGGGTTGTTCGGTTTAGCCCCGATTCTTGTATTTTTGATTTTATTTTTGAAAGTTCCTGAATACAAGCAAGTTTTTCAGTACTTTCTAGGCCTTTCACCTTTTTTTACAGTTTTTTGGTCTTTTCAATCATCTTCCAAATCAAAAATCGTTTTCTCCTGGTCACTTTCATTATCCTGCATTTTTATTGCATTTCCTGTAGGTTTCCTTTTGCCATTTGGATTATTTGGAAAGTTTAATCTGATTGCAGTTTACTCTATTCTAGGTTTCTTTTTGCTATTTCCAACTTTTGGTTTGATTTACTATATAAGTCTAAGTCTTTGCAAGTTCTGTAAAAAACCCAAACCAGATAAGCGAGAAATTTTAAAGAGAACAACTTGTTATAAGACAGTTCTTTTCCTGATCACAACAATCTTCATTATCAGCGAAGGGACTTTACTTTACATGTACTTCACAGCCCCGATATCTTCCCCAGCAACAGGTGCAGTTCTAGGTATGCTGATAGTAATTTCACTTCTCTACATAATAACCTCCTTAACAATGCAAGTCTCCCTAAACAGAGCATTGACATTAAAACTTTCACTGATAATTCTGATATTTTTTTCAATTCTAATACTTCTCTCAGGAATTTTATACTCTGTCCTATCCGATCTAGGCCCTGAAGCTGAAGTGGCTTGTATAACATGTTGCATTAGTTTTATTCTACTCATGCCCTTATCCCTGGGGCTAATTCAGTTTAAATTTAGAAATCCTGATGTTGGGAAACTTTTAATGGTCATCTGCAACCTGACTCTTTGGGTCTTTTTCGTACTTCCCTTGGGGGTCGGACTACCTTCGGCCTTGTCTCGAGCGAAAGACTCAAAAAGTAGGAACCAGATCATTGGAGTTGCGACTATTTTCATTGGAATAGTTTTCATGGTTGGAGTATCACTTGTCAGCATTTTGTACAATATTTATCAGAAAAGGATGGAAAAGGAAAGAAAAGCTATTCAATGCTGTGCAAATATTTGTACTAAAATGAAAAGTCAGCTTATTAGATGTGATATGATCACTGCTAGACTTTTTTATGATAAGTACTCGCTGCATGAATTTAAAAGAGATGTGACAGACCAATGGATGGCAGGGTTTGAATTGCAGGATGCGAAAAACAGGCAGAAGTATATCAAAGAATATAAGATCAAAAGTACTGGTGCAGTTAAAGAAGTGAAAAAAATAACTGTGAGGAATTTAACGGTCTGGGAACTTTTGAATTGTTTTGATCAACAAGATTATGTGATCGAAAATGATGATTCGGATAGTGACTCTAGTAAAGAAGAAATAATAAAAGCTGAAACATCTATAGTCGCCATAGACCTCAACAAGTTGGAAATTCTTCCAGATGACGAATTCAAAAAAATCAGACCTATCGGAATCTACCCAGATTTCGACTTAGACTATAAAAACATTCCTGTAATAAACGAGAAAGACCTAAATATTAACAAATTTTCACAGCTTTTCAGTCAAAACTCAGAAGATTTGTCAAAAGACAGGTCTGCGCGAAAAGACTGGCTCGGAGCAGTTTTTGATATTCTCGCATTGGCCCCAGATGATTTAATCGAAGAAAACTGGATGAGCCTAAATATATTTTTGCTGTTTGTTAAACACGGAGGAATTAACGAAGAGTTGATCTCTAACAAGAGACTTATAAATGTTTATTGTCATTTGACTTTACAGCACAAGGTTAGACCTTTAACTAAGACTGTTTGGGTTGAAGAAGCTGTTAACGCATTAGCTGAGTCTGTTATTCCAAGTGCTGATTTTGTCAAGAGAGAAAAAATTATCATCTGTGATTATTTCGTTACTAATTTAAGGGAAAATTTTGTGAAACTTTGCAAGGAATTAGAAGGAGAAAATATGGGTCATGAAAATGATATTGTCAGGAAACACCTCATCAGTAGAAAGACTAAAGATTTGAGTTGTAGTGATCGAAATGACTTAAGCAAATATATTGTCAGAGATGATTCAGAAAACATTTCTAGAGTAAATTCTCAAGGTATTTCAATTATTGAAACTTCATTTCTAGCAAATAGTTTTCATGCCTGGTTCGTCAAAAAAGGTGAAAAAATGGTAAAATTATTTATAAGAATAAGTAAATCTCTTCAAAATCTTTTGAAAAAAATTTACAAAGAAGAAGACAAACAAGAGCAGGAAAAAATTGAAAATGAAGAAGAAAAAGTAGAAAAACGTATTGGAATTATAAAAGAAATTGATGATGCCAATACTTTCATGCTAGACACAATCGACCAAATAAGCAGTACGCAAACAAACAAGGAACAATCAATAGAAAAAATCGCCTTTTCTATTCCAAACATCATGACAATTATAATTAAAGTCATGGAGATTTATCAACTTTCCTCTCTTGGATTTAAAAAAAGTGTGAATTGGAATTTTTTCAGTGAACCTCTTGCCAGGTCCAGCGATGTGATGCTTGTAGAAAATAACCCTTATTTTATTCCTATATTTTGGATTTGCTTTTCAGTTGCACTGATATATGCTCCTATTGCTTGGTATTCAAAATCTAAAATTATCATGTCAAATATCGGGAAAAATCAGGTTGGAGATAATGAAAAACTCACCACAAGTGAAGGGCTTAGAAAATTTATCATTCTTCTGATTGGAAGTCAACTTTATATGTTTATCATGAAATCACAACTCTCTGTCTTTGCTTGCAACATTAACGAAGATCCACCTGTTCTTTGGAATACTGATATAATTTGCTATGATAAATCCCATATTGCTTACTTTTTTTGTGCAATTGGTTGTATAATGCTTTACTATCCAATAGCGACTTTTATCTATCCAATGCTTCAATTCAATGATTCTAAACTCCAAATAAAATTTCAAACTACATTTGTGATAATCTTAAGCCAGACCAAACTTATGATAACAGCTATAACAGTGTTTTTGCCACATGAATTATATCTCTTTTATCAGTTGATATTTGCCAGCATTGTCATATTTTTTCTCTTTATATACTTTACAATCAAAAAGCCTTGTCTTGCAAGAAAAATGAATAATTGGATGTCGGCAGGTTACTTTATCGCTTTTATAACCAATTTAATGGGACTCATAAATATTATATTAAAAGGCTCAATTGTTATAAATATTTTATTTTTTATTGTAGTTTTTATTACTATAGTTGTTGCTACGGTATTGCATGTAAAAGGATTACACAATAATCGTAAAGTTGATAAGCCATATGTTCATCCTTTTACTGAAAATAATACTTTGAGACCCTTTAATTCGAATGAAATCAATTTATAAGTTAAGGTTATAGCTAATAGTTTAGTAATATTTAGATTTATCACAACATTATTCAAAATATTGATATTTTTATAACTTCTTGATCATTTTAAAGAATATTCTTCACTATCTTAATTAAAAATATTATTGTATAGTCCATTATTATTAACACTGCATATTTCCTACTTTTATAAGTACAATTTTTATTTCACTAACAGATTTAAGTGAGATAATAACTGAATCTTGAAAGTTTAGTGAATTTATTTTGTGTTATTTTTAAATAAAACATGCTATACAGTAAATTAAATTTTTCGATATCAATAGTCTCTGTTAGAACTTTAAATTAAATTTATTTGATTGATTATCTTTGATTAAGGTGTAACTTTTATTTACGATCCAGAAATATTTAATCTCATCATTATGCTATTGATAATTTTAAATTTACTATTCTACAAATTTAATAAAAATGAATATTCTGGATCTATTAAGACAAAGAGCTAATTATATTAGATACTTTATTGTAGTTTGTGTAGGGATCATTCTAACTGTGCTTTCATTTATTTCACTTGCTAATGAAGAAGCCCAAAAAGACACTAAAAGATATCCACTATCAAAAATGTTCCTAATTGCTTCAATAGTGGGAACATTCTTTACACTACTGTATTTTCTATTCAGAATTCTTATGTTAAAGCTCAACAGATCAGTTATCATCTTTTATATGTTAGGGTTTTGCTTAGCCCCTTTTTTGATTGCATTGATTCATTTTGCAATCGGAGGGTTTGACTTTCAGTCACTTGTATTCGAAATAGGATTTGGAATATGCTTTGCGTGGGTTATTTTGATGAAACTAATAAGCCCATATCAACAGCCAGATTCAGGTAAACTTTTTAAATACTTAGGGATTCCAATTTTTTGTTGTTGTACTTTTCCAATACTTCTGTTTGGAATTCCTCTTTTTATAATTTTAAACACCCAAAACATCAATATTGAAGATATTTTCAAAATCTTTGATATAGGAACTTCTCTAATTGCGATAGTTGTTTTCTTTACATCAACTGGCTACTACTTAAAATACTTTCTGCCGAAGAATGAAGATCAGGAAGAATTTAATAAGCTTTCAATTAAAACTTTAAGCATCTTGGAAAAAAAACCAAAACTAAACTATTTACCTGGAATTATTATTTTTTTACTTTTTCTTGCAGTTTATTTGTTTTGCTTAATTAATTTGAATCATTGCGTAAAAAATCTAAACTTTTCTAAAGAGTTTTATTTGAATTTAATTTACTTAATCTTGACACCTCTTACTATGTTTTGTGGAATAACTATATCTCGAATCCAATGGAGCTTTGTTTTGAAACTCAATTTTTTCACAGTGATATTTGCTTTGATCCCAATCTTAACTTTTTTGATTTTATATCTAAAATTCCCTGAATACCAGCAAATACTTCAATATTTTGTTGCACTTCCTCTATTTTTTACAATTTTCTGGTCATTCATTTCCTCTATTGAATCTAAAATCCTTTATTCCTGGGTGCTTTCCCTATCATGCATGCTAGTTGCATTTCCTCTTGGTTTTCTTTTACCATTCAGTTTATTCGGTACTTTAAATCAGATATCAGTCTATATATTAATGAGCATTTCATTATTTATATTTATCTCAATTCTTGCTATTTCAGCAGTCATGAAAATAAATTCATTTTATTCTAAAACAAAATATGAAAAATTAGAAATATTAAGCAAAACAACCTTAACTAAAACTTCCTTGTTTCTAATAACAATGATTTTTATTACAAGTGAAGGGACTTTGCTATATATGTATTTCACAGCCCCATTCGCCTCACCATCAACAGGTGCAATTTTAAGCATGCTTGGAATGATTTTTGTGCTTTACATAACCACATCTCTTACAATACAAGTTAACCTAAAAGGGGATTTACCTCTAGTTCAAAAGCTTTCAATTGGAACTGTCTTATTTTTTTCATTTTCATCTATAATCACAGCAATCTTGTATTCAACACTTGGATTCCTTGGCTCTGAGATTTCAATTGCATGTTTATCATCTTGCATTAGCAGTCTAATAATAATGATCCTTACTCTTGGATTTTTTCAGTTAAAATATCAGAATCAACGGTTCGGACAACTTTTAATAGTCATCAGCAATCTTATATTATGGGTTTTTCTAGTGCTTCCTTTAGCGATCTGCCTTCCTTCAGCGCTTAGTCGAGCAAAGGATTCGAAAAGTCGAAATAAAATCATTGGAGTGGCAACAATATTTATTGGAGTTGTTTTCATGATTGGAGTTTCTTTGGTCAGTATTTTATATAATCTATATCAGAAAAAGATGCAAAAGGAAAGAAAAGCGATTGAATGCTGTAAACAAATCCAGGGAATGCTTTTACAAAATAAAATAAGATGCGAATTTATAACGGTTAGGAAGTTTTATGATAAATATCTTGGTAGTAAGAGTACAATCATTGATGCAAAATGGGAAGAAATCTTCAAACTTGAGAATTATTCTGGTGTGAAGTATAAAAAAATCTTTTTTTGTTCAGATTCAAAAAGTGATGCAGAAGATTCAGATAAGAACAAAAATAAAAATGAAGGACTTACGATTTGGAAGATTATGGGATGCTTTGATAAAGGAAAGTATCAAGAAGAGAAGAAGGATGGCTTCCAACTGGAAATAGAAGAAAATGAAGTGAATGAAGTAAATGTTACAGATAAAATCGAGATAGTCTCTGATGAAGATAATAGAGAAAGTGAGAAAAGTGAAGAATTAGATTTTTATATTGATAGTAGTGAATCAAGTAGTGTTGAAGAAATTTTCCTTATCAAACCTCGTAAAATGATTTCTAATGATTTTCATCATATGAATGTCTTGAACATTTGTGAAGAACACTCACAAATTATGAAATTTTCTAGATATTACTGTAAAAAATCCACAACAATCAGATATGAATGTGCGAGGAGAGATTGGCTTGGTTTTTTATTTGACACTCTAGCATCAGATCCAGATGATAAATATTCTGAACACTATTTAAGCCTACAAGCTTTAGGACTACTCTTACGTTTTGGAGGAATTAATGAAGGAATTTTTTCGAATAAATTGTTAAGATACATATTTTATAATTTAACCGGAAGGCCAAGTCAACGGCCTCTAAACAAGGATATCTTTGTAGATGAAGCTTTTCCAATAATCGCAGAATACCTGTTCCCGAATCAAAGCAAAGATATCAGAGAAAACCTAATGATTAACAACTATTTACTCAAACATCTAATGAATAACTTTAAAGAGATGAAGGCTCAAATAGAAATTTACAAAATAAAAGTTAAAAAAAAATATCCTAGTGTAAAAAACTCTTCAAAAAGCGAGAAAAGTACTCCAAACAGCCAGCTCGATTATCAAGAAATCGACTTGGAAAAAGGAGATCATTCCCTTGTTCAAACTAGCAGATCTATCAAATTCAAAACAATTTTTGATGGAGATCGAACAATCCCCTCCAACAATAGAGAAGAAAAACAAACCATACCTTATGAGAAATATCCAAAATACTGTACATCTCGGCATACTTTCTATACATGGTTCATTGAATCTTACAAAAAATTCGATATTGTCTCAGGATGCAAGTGCATTAGTATGAAGCTTCAGGATTTCTTGAATGGAAAATTCGCACTAACACAAGAGAATAAACCACAAGATCCCCAAAACAATGAAGAAAGTGACCTGGATCATATTGATAAGGTAAAAACTAAAATTAAAGAAAGAATTGATGACTTTAGTAAAAAAGAAGAGCATCAAGTTGTACAGCAAGTTAATTTAGAACCGAACTTGAATCAAGGGCAACAGTTGCAAAATGAAAGAGAAAATCTTGAAGGTGGCCAACCAAAAAATCAAAAAATTACTTTATCGAAAACTGACTATATGTCAATTCTAATTAAAGTCATGGAAGTGCTGCAGCTCTCATCTATTGGACTAAAAAAAGAAATCAGCTGGACATTGATGAGTGAGCCTCTGGCAAAGTCGAGTAATTCATTTTTAATAGAAAACAACCCTTATTTTATTCACACTTTCTGGTTGTGTTTTGGGGTGGCCATGATTTACGTCCCTATCGCCTTATTAATGAAAAATGCAATTCTTTCGAGTCAGTTAAACAATGACGAAACACTTTCATCAAAATTTAAAAAATTCATTATCCAAATCGCTGGAAGCCTTCTTTACATGTTTATTATCAAGTCTCAGCTCTCAGTATTTTCATGCAACATAAATTCAGATCCTCCTGTTCTCTGGCATACAGATATCGTGTGTTACGAGTCTTTTCATATTATTCACTTTTTTTTTGCAATATTTTGCCTAATTATTTATTATCCTTTAGCAACTTTTATTTACCCGATATTGCAGTTCAGTAAGTCAGAGCTTCAGATAAGGTTTGACACAACTTTCTTGATTATACTAAGTCAGATAAAACTATGCATCGCGGCTATCACTGTTTTTTTACCGTATCAGTATTATTTAAAGATACAGCTCATTATTGCTAGTTTTGCTTTGCTATTTTTATGTGGTTATTGTTATAAGGTGAAGCCTTGCATTACTGAATATTTTCAAAGAAAAGTTACCATTTGGATGACTGCTGGGTACTTTATTGCTTTTTTTTGTAATTTTATGGGGCTGCTTAACTTATGGTTTGGAGGGTCACTCATAATCAATATTATTTTTTTGAGCTCTATTGGAATAATTTTGATTTTTACTATACTTTGGCATATATTAACCAATAAAAAGAATAGAATTTATGTAATGCCTAATAATCCATTAGGAAAATCCTCTAATGAAAATCTTTCCGATGGTAGCAATAATATCGATGATTGAGCTTTAAGATTAGTTTTAATTAAGATATTTAGGATTCTATATCGATTAAATAAACTCTGCGTGATTTAACATAAACTCTACCTTCTGATAGACTTCAAGAAGTATATTCATAGGCAATATGATAATATCTATTGGTGAAATTTATAAATATTAAGTTAATGATTTATAAAGGTATTTCGAAATTCTTGGATTGCGGATATTATCAAAGGTAGTAAAATTATCAAATGAACTATACTTAATAAAACTATTCTAATTTTCTAATTTTTCTGATGGATCCTATTTTTGAATCAGCAAGAATGGTTGCTACCTTTTTCTCTTTATTTTCCGCTTTAAAAGTACATATTTTATTAGTTGTTGAACCCACTATAAAATATTTTTTATTTATAGTGAGTGACATTGATTGAACTTTTAAAACATGTTTGAACTTCATAAGTTCAACTTTCTTTCGATAATTCCAAAGCTTGATAGTTGATTTCGACATTCTTGTGGCTAAAATCTGTGAATCAAGAAATGAGAAGCCTTTGATTAAGTAGTTAGATTCACGAATAATCACTTCTTTAGCTTTCTTTAATACGTTCCATATTAAAATGTGATTGTTGAGTATACCTACAACGAGGAAATTATCTTCCTTAGAAAACTCAAGAAAATAAACTTTTTTTACACTTTGACCAAAACAGAACTCTTTACATTTAGAATTAATGTTCCAAATTTCAACAGGTCGCGTAAGTGGGGCAATAGCTAACAATTGAGATTGATGTGAAAAACATGCAAATTTTAGATTTAAGTTGAAATCTTTCAATGTTAGAATAATACTGGTTTCGTCTGAGCTTTTTACTTGGATGATGTTATGACTTGTTTTCATCATGCAGAATCTGTTGCATGGAGACTTTTTTGTGGTTAAATTATCTTTTTTTATTTCGTTAAGCTCAGCTTCAAAGATCTTTTCCTGGAGATTTATAATGAGCGTCATATCTGCTTCGCACTTTAAAAACGCAAGATTTCCTTCTGAAGAGACTGTTTTTAGTTGATAACCAGAAAGTTCATCAAAATAATAAAACTTATCATCCTGGAATAAACTGCTCTCTTTTTTTATTCTATCTATATAAACTTTAAAGCTGTAACATTCTCCTCTTAGTGAATATATCAGATATTTTTCACACAGACTGAATGCCAAGTATATAGGAGAAATATTATGCTTTGATATAGTTTTCATTTTGTTCAGACTGAATAACTTCATCTGTGAAAAGTCCTGATTGCCTTTTGATTTTGTCGAGAAGTAATTAATAGCCATGTACTTTCCTACACTTGAAATTGCTAAGAGCTCAATTCTTTTTATGTTATTAACACAAATTAAAATACTATAATCCTGAAAATTATTGGCCATTTTCTTTATTGTGAGAGTGTTTGAAGTTGATGTAGCAATTAATAAAGCTCCTTCTTTAGTGAAGCAAGCACCGCGGAACTTCTCATATTTTATTAAGCTTTTTGTAATTTTTGTCGTGATTTCATTTAAGTAGAAAATTGTTTGCTCTTTGTCTGAGAAAGCAGCAATCAAAGTATGGTTAGAATTGAATACAAATAAATTAATCTGATGAGAAGAGTACATTTCTGAAATTTTCCCCGAAGTGAGTTCAATAATTGTTAACTTGTTTTTATTTGAAATAATCCCAAGCACCTCGCAATCTTCTGAAAACCGAGCCAAGGAAATTTTGTTAGAAAACGAGTAAACAATAGGATCCTCATCTATGTAGTCCATATTCCGAACAAAAATTTTCCTGTTCACAGTTTCTGCTAAAAACTTATTATCAGCAGAGAGATTTAAAAAAAAAGATTTACTAGTTTTGGCTGTAAAAAACTTGAAAATTTCTTGCACATCATATAAAACAACTTTACCTTCTTCAGACTCAGTCAATAAAAGTGACCTGTCCTGAGTAAAAGAAGCATTTTTTAAGTTTCCAAACAAAAAAGACTTGCTCACAATATTGATTAAACCGTTTTTACTATTGAAATCTAAAACATTGAATCCAGCAGACCCCATAGTTAAAATTTTTGTATTTGAAACAAAACAAAGAGCTTCTGCATATATGGAAATGCTTCTACTTGTATTGAATCGTTCATTTTTTTCTGTGATGATTGAAAGAATCATAATTTTTTCGTATAAAATTGAAGCTAAAACTTTTCCATCATCTGAAAAATGCAGAGAAATCGCATCCTCAGTTCCATCAATCTCTAAACATTTTTCTTGATTTTTTATATTCCAAATACTTATCGCTTTATTCGCAGCCCCAACAGCTAAGAACTTATCATCAGGGTGAAAACATAAGCTTAAAACAAACTTCGAAGTACCTTTTAAGGTATATTTCAATTGTTTTCCTTCTATTTTCCAGATCTTTATAGTGGAGTTTGCCAATGAATAGGAAAGTAAATCACCTTCATTACTGAAGCAAAGAAATTGAATCAAATAAGTGTTTTCAGCTAAAACAAATATTCGAACCCAACTGCCTGTCTCAATGATTTCAATTTTATCCTCATATCCATAAATTGCCAGAAGTCTTTCATCATGTGAAAAGCAGGAATTGCAATCTGATAATGGTTTGAATTTAGTAGAAAAAACTAATCTTTCATCACGATTTCTTTTGATGCATAAAAAACCTGATTTTATCTGAATCAAATAACTTCCGTATGGAGATAGTAAGAGTTTTTCTTTATGGGATAGGAAATATGCGGGTGATAAGCACATCTTGTTCAAGTGGTGAATTTTCAATGAGCTGAGAAGGGAACTGTCTAAAGGGTTGCAAATATCTGACAGATCTTCATCTAGATGATTGAGTTTTGATTTTTTCGATTTAATCATGAATAATCAATAAATAAACTATAACCAAATTATTTCCTTATGTTTAGTAGAATCTTGTAGCAAATACATGAGACCTCAAGTGTTTTTCTAGACAAAATTCTAAAAAGAGTGAAATTAGCAATTAGGTTCTTTAAAAAAAATTCACAGAAATCAAGTGATTCACAACTAACACATTTATACCAGTTTCCTCTCTTCACCTCCTTTAAAATATTTGCGGCCTCCTAATCCTCTACAAAATATATTTTCGGATAACCATATAATCAATCAAATTGAAAGCACTGCCCTTTCCGTTCCTAACCTAGTTAATATAGAGGTTTGTAATGCTTAAATCCCAGTCGGATGTTTGGACGTATCATGAGTCAGAATTCTCTATTTATCTTTTACTGACTTTGATGAATTATTAATTGTTTATCAATTGTTAGCTGTAATATTGTATTTATATTTATTGTTGATGATTTATACTTGTTCTGTTCTAGTCTAATCTTTATTTAATAGGTTGATGATGTAATTTTAATTCTTTTAAACTATATCGACTTATTGTCTTTTAACTGAATTAATTACGATATAATTTTTCTTGGCTAAATCTCTTCATTATTGACTGTTATATATTCTAATAATAGCTCAATCATTTTAGTTCCTTACTCACAATACCATAGGCATATAATGGATCACATATGATACTGCATTATTAGTACAGATATAAAAAAATCCAAATCATTAAATATATAATTTAAATCATGAAATCAAGATTTAATATACAATAATATAAAATACCATAAAATATACTAAACAAAATTTAAATCAAAAAAAATATTAAATTGGCACTGAGGAATATCGATAGAACTCTTGTTGAAGTCCCAGAAAAAATTCATCTAAAACTTGAAGAAATTCACAAATTCTCTAATAAAATCTTAAAGCTTTTTAATCAAAACCTATGTCAATTAATTAAAAGGTAAAAATGCACAAATGTTCATAAGCAAGAAAACTAAATTTATTAGCATCAGACAAAAATAAAAAAATCAAAAATTGCTCTTCAAGTTTCTCATAAAATTTTCGAATACTGGTGGAAAAGCCAATCAGAGTAAACAAATCGATACTTAGATTATAATTCATAATAAAACAGAAAAAATGATCCTGATAATTTTGAATTTGAAGCTTGCTGTGAGGATTTGAATGAAGATGAACCTGAACTCGCTTTATAATTCAATATTTGATTAAAAATTCAAAATGAATAATTTGATAAAATCTTGAATTGTTGGCCTACCCTTGGAACAATCTTGAAGTTTTATTTATTGAATTTAGAAGAGTATTTAACTAGTATTACCACAAAAGATAGATAATTATAACTTTTGATTAGATTTTAGTATAAACTATTAAAGGCATATTTGGCTTGAAAATCTAAGTCTATAAATGGCGGATTCTGGTTCATGCAGAGTAGCGAGAGAAGAATTACTGAAAATTCCTGGAGATAATGATAACAGTAAAGAAGCTAAGCTTCAAAAGAAGATATATAAGTACTATGCAATGTATTCGGAATATAAAGAAAAAACATATTCATGGCCGATGAAAGTCTTTGAAAAACGAGCACATTCAGCTTGGGTATATTGCTGTTCTTACTCTCCTGATGGAAATAATCTGGCAACTGGATCAGACGACAAAACGGTTAAAATCTGGAATATCAAAGAGCAGAAAGAAGAGTTTACTCTGAATGGACATTCATCTTGGGTATCGTACTGTTCTTACTCTCCTGATGGAAATTATCTTGCAACTGTATCAGAAGACAATACAGTTAAAATCTGGAATATCAAAGATCAAAGAGAAGAGTTTACTCTGAATGGACATTTAGCTTCGGTATCTTACTGTTCTTACTCTCCTGATGGAAATTATCTTGCAACTGGATCATCCGACAAAACGGTTAAAATCTGGAATATAAAAAAGCAAAGAGAAGAGTTCACTCTGAATGGACATTCATCTTCGGTATATTGCTGTTCTTACTCTCCTGATGGAAATTATCTTGCAACTGGATCAGACGACAAAACGGTTAAAATTTGGAATATCAAAAAGCAAAGAGAAGAGTTTACTCTGAATGGACATTCAGCTTCGGTATATTGCTGTTCTTACTCTCCTGATGGAAATTATCTGGCAACTGGATCATACGACAATATGGTTAAAATTTGGAATATCAAAGAGCAGAAAGAAGAGTTCACTCTGAAGGGACATTCAGCTTGGGTTTCTTGCTGTTCTTACTCTCCTGATGGAAATTATCTTGCAACTGGATCAGACGACAAAACGGTTAAAATCTGGAATATCAAAGAGCAGAAAGAAGAGCTCACTCTGAATGGACATTCAGCTTGGGTATCTTGCTGTTCTTACTCTCCTGATGGAAATTATCTTGCAACTGGATCATCTGACAAAACGGTTCAAATCTGGAATATCAAAGAGCAAAGAGAAGAGTTTACTCTGAATGAACATTTAACTTGGATATCTTGCTGTTCTTACTCTCCTGATGGAAATTATCTTGCAACTGGATCATCCGACAATAAGGTTAAAATGTGGAATATCAAAGAGCAAAGAGAAGAGTTCACTCTGAATGGACATTTAGCTTGGGTATCCTGCTATTCTTACTCTCCTGATGGAAATTATCTTGCAATTGGATCATCCGACAATAAGGTTAAAATCTGGAATATAAAAAAGCAAAGAGAAGAGTTCAGTCTGAATGGACATTCATCTTGGGTATCTTGCTGTTCTTACTCTCCTGATGGAAATAATCTGGCAACTGGATCATATGACAATATTGTTAAAATTTGGAATATCAAAGAACGAAGAGAAGAGTTCACTCTGAATGGACATTCAGCTTCGGTATCTTGCTGTTCTTACTCTCCTGATGGAAATAATCTGGCAACTGGATCATCCGACAAAACGGTTAAAATCTGGAATATCAAAGAGCAAAGAGAAGAGTTCACTCTGAATGGACATTCATCTTGGGTATCTTGCTGTTCTTACTCTCCTGATGGAAATTATCTGGCAACTGGATCATACGACAATATGGTTAAAATTTGGAATATCAAAGAACGAAGAGAAGAGTTCACTCTGAAGGGACATTCAGCTTGGGTATTTTGCTGTTCCTACACTCCTGATGGAAATTATCTTGCAACTGGATCATTCGACAAAACTGTTAAAATTTGGAATATCAAAGAGCAAAGAGAAGAGCTCACTCTGAATGGACATTCAGCTTCGGTATCTTGCTGTTCTTACTCTCCTGATGGAAATTATCTGGCAACTGGATTATCCGACAATACGATTAAAATCTGGAATATCAAAGAGAAAAGAGAAGTTTCAAATTTGCAAAACTATTCTTCAGAAAGATTTGATAAGCATTTTAAAAGCTGGATACAACCATCAAAATATAATATATTATCAACTAACAAAGCTAAGACTATATGCTCCAAAAACGGATTATTTACCATTAAAACTAAAACTTATAGCAACTTTATCAGCTGCTGTAGCGCGAATGGTAAAGAAGATTTTGATTTAAGATATGATAGCTCTGAACTTAAAGACATTCTTTTTATCAATAATGAAAAGTATCTATTAGTTGTATACGAGAACAGAATTTTTAAGATAAGCTTTTGGAACAAATTGTTATATCTTATAAATGAAAATCTATCAAGATGCATAATTAAAAGAAAAGATCTTAAATTACTATTAAATGATGCAAAAGTAGCTCTATTTATATATGATTATTATAATGATTATTATCAAAGTAAAATAAAAATTGAGGAGCAACTACCAATCATTGTTAGTGAATACCTTCAACAATTCAATGTCGATAAAAGAACTGAAAAAGCACTAGCTTTATCTAAATACCTTGCTAAATTTGCAAAATTGAATTATAAGCTGCAGTATCTCAATCATGATGCAAGGATAATCCTAACAGAATATTTTTATAAAACCAGAAATGAAGAAGCTAGTATAGAAGGAAAATATTATGACCAGATTTTTATTTTTTTGTATGATTCGATAAGTGAAATTGATTCAAAGCAAAAGATAAGGATTTTATTGGACCAGTTTATAAAAACTAGAGAATTTGAAAATAAGAGCACTCAGAACAATAACCCTTGGAAGTTGTTAGAAATGAAAAAATTTATTAATGTTGAAGAACTCTCAGAAAATTATTTATATGATACAATAAATCATAAACATTTTAATATCGAGTTATTCTGCTCAATTTATTATAACAGAAAGGTCCTTGTCAAAAAATATATTTTAAATAAAAATATAAGTAAAGAGATATCAAAAACAATTGAGTTAGAGTTTGAAAAAGAAGCAAAATGCTATGAGCTTTTAGATAATTATAGAAATAATGAAACCTCTTTTTGTGAATACTTTGGCTCAATTAAGTCAGAAAATAGTTTTTCAATTGTTATCAAAAACTATGATATGAAGCTCATTGATTTAATCAATGAATTAAAAAATCTAAAGTCATCAGGTGAATATAATCTTCCAGTAGCCCAACTAGCAATCATTGTTAAATCTTTAATTGAATCATTTGCATATTTAGCAACTCATAACATTCTGCATCGTTTTATTAGTTCAAAATCATTACTAGTTGACGAAAATTTTAATTTTGCTATAACCGATTTTACTTTTGCGGCAATAAGAGCTGATGATGTTTGGTACGAAACTACAACAAATTTATTGAAAGACTATAAATCCCCTGAAGAAGAAATTGAAATTTCAAAAAAAGATCTCGAAAAATGCGATGTTTTCTCATTGGGTTTAGTTATTCTTCAGTTAGCTCACTTAGAAAATATCTCAGAATTAAAACGAAATTTAGATTCATTTATTCAAAAACTGGAAAAAATGAACTTGAAATGGCTCAAAGATTTACTTCAAAAAATGTTATGTAAACCAGAGGAGCGTTTCCATTTTCATCAACTCAGAGACTTATTAGATAATGATATTACTCAAACGATTTCAGGTTCATTTATGGTTTAGGTAATAAATAAGATTAGAAATTTTCAAAATTTATGAAAATTATTGTGAATATTTATTAAAGAATATCAAGTGAATATATTGATCTCCAAACAAACGGCTTTTATATTGAATAAATTCACTTAAGCTTTATTAAAATTTTATAGATTCATTGGCTTTTAACAATTCCTACATTATTTATTCACTATAGGTCACAGTTATTATTTCACTCACTACTTTGTACAAAATAAAACCTAATAATTATATTGAAAGGGTTTGTTGTTTGTATGTTATAGAATGAATTCAATATCCTCAAGGTACTTCCAGATTTATATGCTTGAAGTTATATAAATTATCACAAAGGTAGCGAGATAACTATAAAATATCAAGATTACAAGATCATAATATGAAGACTGATTTTTTTCTAGTTAATTCGACCTGGAGTTTCTTTCAAGAACAAAATTTTATCAGTCCTTTAAT